>JAAXYW010000489.1:0-36379 GCA_036851895.1 Orthonychiurus folsomi | reverse complement strand
TTCAATTCCAGTGCTCTGTTATTATATCGTGCAATGTGTATGTGCCATCCTTGCATCGCATTTAATAACGTCTGGATTTCCGGAGCTACGGGGTGGATCCACAATTCGCATGTTATATTTGCCATATATGCCGTCCCCGCTGCCTTTGTGAAGCGTTCAACCAAATCCATTTAATCGCAACATGCATGGAGCATCCTGTGCGTAACAAATGTATCTATCCAACCAAACGCTGTGTGCAAAGTGTGGTTTTTAACACGTTGTTTTTGCGTGTGTAACTTACTCCTAGTGTAGCTATACTGACTGGCGCTAAACCTGCAATTTACTGCGTACTATTTGTGAGCACACCAACCAATTTATTATGAACAAGCGACGGACAAGACATCAGTTTGGTAATAAGTGTCGGTGAGAAAAACGAAAAACACAGAAATTGTTAAGTCAAGCTTGACTGAAATACATCTACAAGAGCAGAAAGTGGCGGGCTTAAAGTATATACGTACATTCCATGGTATTTGCTTGATTACCTGGGATACGATTGTGCGACGGCGCCCATCCAAATGGAAGTGACTGTGGATTTTGAAACTTGAACTATTGACTGAAGCATCCCTCACATTCGGATTTTCTAAGTTAAAGGACAAGGAGACTGGACTGGGTCCTTTCCATGTGAATTTGTGTTGTGCTCTGTAGACTTTGAAGGAAATCAATTGCCATTAAACTCAACTCCCCTTCTGACAAGGTCAGAAATGTAGCACGTGCAAATGTGATACTCTGAGAATAGAAAAGGCCAGACTATAACCATAACCAACCCCAGGCCTTGTATTGTATTCAGTTGCAATTGCGAATGAAAGGAACAGTTAGTCAGTCACTTGTACCAAAACCGATGAGTGGTGAGGATCCTCCGTCATACGAAGCTATAACCCCAGGCCTTGTATTGTATTCAGTTGCAATTGCGAATGAAAGGAACAGTTAGTCAGTCACTTGTACCAAAACCGATGAGTGGTGAGGATCCTCCGTCATACGAAGCAAACAAAATTGAGTGTCTTGTGATGTGAAATTCAATCCGTTCCATTTGAAATATTTGAAGCTGATAAGTGTAACTGTTTTAGTCGTGAGCAGAAACTGCGGTTAGGTTTTCTTTGTTTTGCAATCAAAAGTGCTCCTAACTCCAAGTTGAAATTATAATGCAGGAACGAATGTCATTCCAGGATCCCAGCTGATCATCCAGAAATGTAAGTTTTAAAACGTATCAGTTGTTTGCTCAGCCCATGATTAGGCTCAAATTGCAATTTTGTCAAAATTAAATAGTGTATTAAAATCAGATCCTACTTAGAATGGAATATATGGAACGAATGTCATTCCAGGATCCCAGCTGATCATCCAGAAATGTAAGTTTTAAAACGTATCAGTTGTTTGCTCAGCACATGATTAGGCTCAAATTGCAATTTTGTCAAAATTAAATAGTGTATTAAAATCAGATCCTACTTAGAATGGAATATAGCGTGCAAAACAATTATTATCAATTATTCCCATGAACCAATATTAAGCCATTTTTCCCATGTGTAGTAAAATACTTCTAACAACAAGTTCAGCGGTAAATGAACTCTGATCCCAAAGGTCGGTCGTCCGTCCTCTTAGCTCCTTGTATTACATGCGAGGAATCAAGTGGCAGTGTGAGTATGAGATAAAGGCTTATCAGTCATATCCCGTAATAAACAACAGAATACCGCATGTGGCTTTGGAAGTAAAGTATAATGGAACGTCTATTACCTATTGTGAGAACTCTGGCTCAAATATTTATTAATATTTTGAAATCTCTTGCAATTGCTGTCAAATTTACCCTTCCCGTCATTCCCGTGAACAAAATCTCGGAATTGGTTTGTTTCATTGTTAAAATTTCTCGAAATATACACGCAAGGCTGGAACAATGAGCAAATGACTCATTATTTTGTATTTTTGAGAGGATTGGAATAACATGTTTGCTGACGACGTTATTTACGCATCATCATTTTGAATGGATTTGTCCTCTCACCTACTTCCCCTTTCCCAGGGCGCCCTTTAACTCCACGTTACACTTGACCATTAGTCAAGATTTATTTATACCATTGCTTGAGTACACAAAATAATTTCTTCGTCTGCCTCCCCACAGTTGAACTGGATGAAGAGGACAACGGAAGCAGACGTGTTTGGGCGTGGGTGGAAACAAGAAGTCGTTGACGTTCAACCATTTACTTCCATTGATTCCCGGAATAAAATTAGCTACGACGGAAACAACTTTTCCTGACAAAATGAGCGGTGCTTTCAGAAACCGGGCTTCCTGGTTCCGTTCCGTGGCGGGCAGTTGGATTGTTTTATTCATTTTCATTTCGTCGTTGGCGGTGGAAGCAGATGCAATTCCAATTGAACCAAGTCAATTAAGGTGAGAAAGAGTGACTTTGTTTGATAGGTTAATAATACAAATTTTTCGCTTAATTTCTTAGCAGTTAGTATGCCTCGCTCTCGCTCTGTAGCAGTTTGCGCTATGACGTAAATCTTCATCCCAGGAATTTGGCTTCTGTGCTAATTAGTTTCAATATTTTTGTAAGGTTGCGGTCAAAACAACCTTTACTGTGTTAGACGTATTTACTACACCAAATACCTTCAATCTAAAGTAGTTAACATTTCTTAAGGGAATACTTGGTAAATAATTCAAAGGAATTTTAAGTTCAATTTTAACGCCAAAAATTCGACTGTAGAATTAACTTCTCCATTTCGTCTACCACTAGAATCATGAAGAAGGAATCCTTGACTTACAACATTTAGCCTTTTAGTTATTCATTGATTTCTTATGCAATCAAGATATGACACCATTTACACGAGCAAAATTGCTTAACATGAAATTCCTAGACTGACGTGGCCACCAAGTTTGGGTTCAGTCTTAATTCAAGGCTATTGGATTATTTGGTGTATTTGTAGCATCAAATGGAACTTAAAATTTATTTGAGCAGATTCGAACGTTATGTCATATGATTTTGACTCATTGACAGATGTGATTGCGACCTTATTTTACATGTAACTTTTTTGGTTACAGACCATCGCCCTTGGCCATTCAAAACGACAGTACAAATGTTTGGAGAAAAACTGATTCTGAGCCCTACACTGCACAAGTGGACAACACACTTCTGATTGTAGGACCCATTGCAGCAGGAATTATTCTCATGGTATTCGCGTTTTTCTTTTACGTATTCTCAGACGGCAATGCAGCAGCAGAGGGATTCGATTATCAAGGTCAGTTTGCAATTATTTTTGTAGGTTTTGCAAATATCCTGTATTTAAATTTCCATTTCAGATTTGTCCAATCCACTGGATGTGGATGCAGACAATCCCGAGCCGGGGCCTGCGCCAGATGCCCCATCAACTTCCGCAGCAGCTTTTCAAATTTGAAGACACACGCGATCATAAGCGATGATGATTCCAGTGCTCTATTTTGTATTTTGATGACAAACTATATACTTCCAAAACCATTTTACTGTTCATGTACATATGTAAGTCGGCACTTCTGCAGCATTTACGTTTCTAATTCTTAAATAATCTAGTTTGATCTTATTTATAAGTAAACTAACTAAATATTAACTTATTTTATAGTTTGGAATTATGTAGTCCTGAAATCAAAATGTTAAGTTTAATCTCAGAATGAAGCTAAGACTGTGATGTACCTGCATGCGGAATGGTGCACAGATGTTTTACTCAGACTCTCGTCCATGCATTCCCTTGTCATTTGTTGTATCTAATATTGTATTGTAAATGGTGCTACGCATATTGTACGCTCGCAAGTATAGGTTATACATAAGATGAGCAGATGAGCTAAGAACAGTGGCGAGATTTTGTATTGAATTTCAAAGAATAAATGAATTTTGATATTTGGATTAATAACATTGGCTCGTTTCTCCGCTCTTTCTTTTAAAATTGATACTCAAAAAATGTAGGCCTAATGTATATAGAAATAGGATGCTCTTTCTTTTTTATTAACCACTTCACTACCAAGTCCATGCTAATTAGCATGGACTTGGTAGTGAAGGGGTTAAACTGAAGTTTGCGTAAAGGTGGACATGGGCGTCACATTCACATTTGTATGTTGTATCTCATGACAATTTTGCTTTAACAATAAACTTTGGGCTACCAGAATTCTGTTACTTGTATATTTTTAACAAATGTAGCATGGATTCATTTTTTTGTTGAATTTTTTGTAATTTCTTTTGTGTATGCAAACTAAGTACGCGTTATGTATTCCAGATGCTTGAATCAATTGAAATACATTTAGTACATTTATATATACGTACGTCATTTCCTAAACAAAATTCTCTGTAATATCAACGCACGAGTCATTTCATTTTAATACATTCCGAATCCACGCCGACATAGGCATGGGAAGATCAATTTTCTGTCCAAACTTCCTAGAAGATCGAGCCGACTCATTCCCTGAAAATTTTATGTGAGTAATTTTAAAATCGGAAAAAGATTATCTATACTAGCCAATTCATTTTCTGAACTACATCGACATGTCCATTAGTCACAAGGAGGATGATTTCATTCGAACTCATCGATTTGAAATGCCGGATCCGATGCTTCAAAAGATTTGGTCACCATTTTGGCGAATCCGCTCCGAGTACCACGACACACTTCGTCCAATCGAAGAAAATTCCAACCTCGTATCCAATTTTAAAGCGGAAGTTCGTGAAGGATGTGAGGGTCTTCGCCTGGGGCAATTGGATCACCCATCCATTGGACTCATCGTCATCGAAGCAGCCGCTTGTTACAAAATCTACATTATATACATGTCCAAACTCCGAGGCTTACTGAACCGGGTTTCACGAATCCTACGATCCCTTTGTGTCCACAAGTATGATTTACTCGAAGAGTATTCCAACCAGGTCAATTTTGAGCCCCACGCATGTAAATTATTTACTCACCATTTGATGTATTCGATTGAAATGGCAATGGTACTCAAATCCGCAATGGAGGAATCCACGTTGACGGGGCTCCGGGTTTTGATTTGTTCAAAGGAAAATATTTTGGAAATGGCAAGAATTTACTACGAGTTGGCGATGCCTCTTCCGAAGGACCCATTCTGTCGAACCATGATGGAATATGAGTGGGAAGTCATTTCTAAAACGGACAAGACGGCGAGGAGGATTCGCACACATAATAGAATTAGGCGAGCTTATCCACTTAAGGATGGGATTATCTAATAACGTTGCTTTTAGTGTCCAGCCCAATGTGACGGGTGATTCAGACAATGTGTCAATACCAAAATTAATTCTGTGTCACAGAATTATACGAAATAATTAATGCATTACGTTGAGTCAACAATTATAACACAACCATTCATATTTACAGGAATGTACGTATTAGCTTTGTATAAAGAATATATTAGAATTTAATGGACTAATGATCTCGTCTAACTAACAAACTAGAAAAACTATTATGAAATATGGATTCTTGAGAATGAGAAGGCGGTGGGCTGATTCTTTTACATAACTGTACAAAGAAACATCTGCAAACAAATATTTTGATAATAATAGCCGCCATGCATGTCAGTTGGTCTTGGTGTTGATAACTTCGATTCGTTTCGTTCTTCAATCTTCAACAATTCAAAGTCTTCCTTTTTTGATAGTGAAGGAACATAAACTCAGCCTTAATTTTTATTATTTGTTCTTCCCCGTGCTCTTCTTATCAGAATGAGTCACTCTATTCCAGTTCAAGTGAATCTATTCCAGATCCGCTGGATCTCTGGTCTCCAGCTTTCACTTTTAAATATTTTATATTACATCTGGAATTTGTGTAGTAAGCTAGCTAATGTAGCATGTAGTGCATCGTTAATTTGCATGGTAAAATACAATAAACTCTACGCTGAGCAATTCCATTGAAGACATTTGTGAGCTAAAATTTAACGTACAACGATGCCGGTACTACAGTTATACAACGATACCATAAATAGGTACGGATAGTTATATTTATTTTTATGTTATTTGACTCACAATGGATAACAGTGATTTCAAATCATAATGTTTTACACTGCAGTATATTCGAACGAAGACGAAGGGAAATGTTGGACAACTGCAACGCAGAATCCGTCAAATTTATTTTCCTTGGACCAATTGGGATATTCATATTTGTACTCTTTGCGTGCTGCTGCTGTTGTAAAATATGCGACATGTGGAAAAGCAGAAATACACCTTTGGATATGGAACGTAAGTTGTTCATTTGCTTTTTCTTAAAAAGTGGATATTTACTCAGTTTGAATAGAGTTAAGAACATTTGGTTATTAAAAAAAAGAGTTCAACTTGCAAAGTTTGTTATTTTCTGGTAGCAATTATTGGGCTAGAGCGAACAACGAATTGGAAGACCCAATCGGGAACAACCATTGATCCGACATTGTTCATAAAAGCGGAAAAATTTGGAAGAGCTCTCGATGCAGGACAATTTCCTCCGAAATATTCAATTTTGGATCCTCGCAGTGAAGATAACTTCTAGAAACAGCACCACCGTCGCAAACGCTTTCAAGTTAGGTGGATTATTGTTTCCCAATTAACTTACAGTTTTATTATCGAGTAGCGTCAAACTTATACCTTGTTGTTTCAATTCAATTCACGTGCTATTTTTCATGTGAGAATTTGCCATTTTGAATTTTCTACAAACTAACCCTATGGCTCAGCTAAAGAAGTGTCAAATTCAAAAAACCAAGTGGAGGTGAAGACTTGTGCTCGGGAGTTATGTGTGCATTGTTGGAACTGAATTTGATTTGTTGATTTAGAACGGATCTGTCAAGGAATGTTGTTTTTCGAATGAAAGATTTTGAATTTATGTAATTTTATTGAAATCATTTTGAAATTGAAATTTGGTTAGCCTCCAAATCGGGATATGTTGTACGCACTGTCCCTCACAAACAATTTGTCAAACACGAATGTTCCAAATAAACGAAGTCAGATGACCAGCGTGACGACAAACGCAGCAATAAAATCTATCCACTTGAAAACGTTGCCACGTAAGAAAATGCGCACAAAAATTCGAACTGCGTAAGTCAAATGTAGCACATCACATAAATTGGTTCGCTGTATCACTTAACATTGATTATCAAAGGATACTGACATCCAATAACCTTTCAAAGCGCCTAGGCTAAATCTAATCTCATTCTATGTAAATACGACAATGGATTCCTTTAATTTGAGCAGCTGACACCAGCAAGGGTAATATAAATTGCCAAGGATTTCCGGGTAAAGATTTAGTACTAATACACAAAATATTATAGCGATGATGTCAATCTGTTCGGGTCATCATAATACATGGAATACAAAATTTCAATGTTTGAATTTGTATTTGGATAACATTGATCATGCGTGCGAGATAAAATTTGGATTTGTATAAAAGGGGAAATGTTTTGGCTTGATTTGCATTACATTTCCTACTTCACTTTTCATTTTTAATTCGTTTTGCTTTCAAAATGAAGCCTGAGCTTGTGGTTGTAAACTTATTTTTAACAACCATTTTTCATCTGATCCTGATTTCTGGAGTGAATAGTCACGGTAGACTTTTGGAACCTCCAAATCGTTCGAGCCTTTGGCGATTCCGAGAATTCGATCATTTGAACCCTCCTAAAAACTATGATGACAATGGAATTAATTGTGGTGGCTTTTGGGTAAGTTAAGTGGTATACTGATTTATACACTACGAATTAATTGCAAATATCCATTTCCAATTTTTTAGTTTCAACATGAGCAACAGGGTGGGAAGTGTGGAGAATGTGGTGACCCCTACAACCAACGGAGGCCAAGGTCAAACGAAGGTGGTGGGAAATTTGGGCAAGGAATAATTGTTCGGAATTACACGGTTGGGCAGGTAAAATGCGAACAAATTCGAATAAATTGTAAGTCTTTAAGAACAAGCGTGGACTTCAGAATAAGTATTTTAAATGTTTTATAAATAACAAATACGATTATCAGTTCGCTTTTCTCCAGCCTGTGATTTGCAGGAAGTGGAGGTGCTCGTCGAACTTACTGCAAATCATAAGGGCTACTTTGAATTCCGCCTTTGTCCACACAACAATCCAACTGTTCCCGTAAATCAAGATTGCCTGGATCAACACGTCTTGTTTTTAAGTGATGGATCGGGAACAAAATACAATGTTGATAGTGGTTCAATATTTGAAATCAAGCTACAGTTACCAGAAGGTATTCGATGTTCACAATGCGTTTTGCAGTGGCATTACACAGCGGGTAAGTAGAAATATGTTCGTGCAGTGCAGTTATGTCAAATTTGTTTCTGATTTGCAGGCAACAATTGGGGAGATGGTCCTCAGGAGAATTTTAGAAATTGTGCAGATATAGCCATCTTTTAAACACAAGTTAATTGTAATTACGTACAGTATAAGATAATTTAATTGTCAATAAATTTTATCATGATGTGAATGGGATGGATTAACTTTCGTCGGAGTTGTACTGCGAGCAACAGCCGGACGAGGCCCGGAAAAGCCAGTGCGAATTCCAAGCGTTTGTTTACATTTGCAAAATAAATGAAGGATATTGTGCCCGAACCACAATGTAGTATGACACTAACTTATTAAACGGAAATACAAAAGCAGTAACCACAACCCGATTTTGCTTAATCATTTGTCATATACGTCTTAACTAGCACTTATATTGGGTCGTCATTGCCTAGTTGCGTAGCCTCTTTGTCGAATTGTCTTCATTAGTTTGAATTTACCGTCGGTTCATAGCCCAATTCTTCCTGCTTGCTAAAATTTTTTAAACCTAGCACCAAACTATGATGAAGTTGAAATGAAGAAACTAATTTCATTTGTAACTTAATTCAAAACAAGTGTTAATTCTTTCCACAGCAGTGCTAGGCTGTGTGTTAAGTGTGGGCGCGGCCTCTGCTTCCGGATATGCGCTGGATTATTCCAAAAGTGTGAAGGAGCACTTTGACTTTCCGTCCGTTTCTGAAGAATTGAGGTTTGCACAAACCAAGAATGGGTATTTGAAAGCAAAAAATGAAATTATTTTCAAATTTTGGTATATTTGTTAGGTCACACGACCATGAGACTGAATTGCGACAACTCGAGGACTTTTCGCTGTCGCCGGCGGCGCTTGTCTTACTTTCCATCACAAGTGTTTTGTCCGCATCGATTATATTTGGACTGATTCTGTACATTTTGTACTCATTTGCAATGGACTGCCTCAACGCGTGTTTGACTTCCGATTCCGAGTTGAACAGACACTACTGATGTCTCATTTAACTAAGTTATATTTTGTTTGTTGTTTGTATACTTTTAAAATTACGAATGACGTAAGTAAACTATTTTATTTGCAGGACTTTTGCTTCCTTAATTTAATCAGCGTTATGAGGAAATGCATACAATAGACTGGTAAATGAGCATGAAACTACCAAATTCTTAACAAAGCAAATTTACTCATGTCCCATATAAAACAAGACACTCAAAATTTAAATCTTTTGGATGATGAGTCCAATAGATTAGGTCAGAGATAGCAGATTTCCACACCAGCCTAGGGTTATTCACTCAGGGGCTACTGCTAATGGCGCGTTTCCTCTTTGGGCGATATGGAAAACTTTAAGTCTTTTTGATGAGATAATTGGCGTGCATTGATGGAAGGATGCCACCGAGCACATGAATCAGCAAGATCATAACCACACAATGCGGCTTAAGATTGGGCGATGTAGAGGGATCCCCATTTTAGACCTTATCTCTCACAGAACTTCGGATTGAACAAATTGCTTGTCCCCTGCACCATCCCCTTCTGGGTAAGATGGGGGATGTAGCAATTTGCCCGAATTGCAGAGCCCCGCACCCTTACCTTAAAAGGTAAGTGGCACTGGTGGCAAATACAATCCTTCCTCCATTCGAGCCAATATTTAGTCCCCGCCGACCAATCCTTGTCAGGATTGGCCCGTCTCCTGTGGCCACGGTGGCTCCCCACCCCAGGAATGAGAGATTTGGCAAGGAATTTGGCCAGAACCTGAGGATTGAGGTGGCATACATCCTCATATTGGCATAACAAGGCAATTTAACACAACACATACAAACACTAGGAAACGACTTTACGTATGATACTGTAGGATGTTATGACAATATGACACAGAAACCAGACTACAATAAATTTTTCGACAACTTAAGTGTCTTCGGCATTAAATAGCAAATACTGATTCTCTTCCATTGCAAGAAGAATAGTAAGAAATGATTTGTAAAAAGTTTATCACGTGGTATTTTACAGAAGTCAAACTAAATGTGATTTTGACTGCATTCAGTATCTGTGAGTTCAAAAACTTTAAGTCTTTTTGATGAGATAATTGGCGTGCATTGATGGAAGGATGCCACCGAGCACATGAATCAGCAAGATCATAACCACACAATGCGGCTTAAGAATTCATATAAAAATGTTTATTTTAGTCNAAAACTTTAAGTCTTTTTGATGAGATAATTGGCGTGCATTGATGGAAGGATGCCACCGAGCACATGAATCAGCAAGATCATAACCACACAATGCGGCTTAAGAATTCATATAAAAATGTTTATTTTAGTCATCAGAAATTGCGCTGGACCATTCAACCGCCTTCGTACTTTTTGGTTCTTGCCTTCTAGCCTGGCAAGCTAAAATCACAGCTTAAATGTTTATTTTGAAGTTGGTGTTGTATTTCATGTCAACTCCAAGAGCAATTACTAAAAATGTGCACACCAAACCAAAACTTATTTTCTCATCAATTTTGAAGGAAACAAACTACAAATATTATTTTCCATCTAACACCACAATAACAAAGGCACTTATGTTATCGTTGGATCCGTACATTTTTCCACATCTTGTATCCACGCGGTGTCTGATTTCAACTTTTGGTGTCAACATGATGATACCGGCACTATTTTTTTTCGACTCGAGTCATGCTGGACTCCGCTGTTTTGACTACACAAAATTCAACATGCATACTACCGCGAGAAAGAAAATATGCTTCTTATTTTGTGAAGGATTTCTATCCTTTGCATACGTTTTTACTTTAGTGTAAGCAAAATTGTCAAAAGGAAACATCACGCCTTTGGTATTTTTTCCAGCTTGGTTTGCCAAAACTTAGCTCAGTTGCAATTCTGCCACCTACTTTACAGTTTTTGTGGAATAAACCGTTCTACCAATATGCCTCGTTACAATTCTGCCAAATTTAATTGTTTGCGATTGTTGAATTCAATGATATTTCTGTGCATTGTGGCTTCGGCTGGATTCCATACAGCTTCCGCTGCACCGAGGAGGTTTCCTGTGAAAAAATTGTAAGTTCCTTTGGCTCTTAATGTGCGGACGCTAAATGTAGCATCAATGCATTCCATAAGTACATTTTAATTGAAAATTCGGTGCAAATGCATTAATTATTACCCGGATTTATTGAGATTAATATTAAATTATAATGTGTTTCTTAAATGACATTTATTTGCTCTTTTATCGCAGCCTGCTTTTGTTGAAAGTTTGTCAAACATTTTTAGTCCCCAATAAAGCAATTCTCGTGCAATCGCCCATTGCTCATAAACGCACCAGCCAAAATATGGCAAAAGTTTACATTTTAATATAAATGCAACATGAGCAGTAGTACCACAAAATCTAATCTGATTTAATATTTCTAGACCCGAAATAACCCCTAGTCCAAGACCACCACCCGTGCGTCCAGCGACTGTGAGCCCACAACCAGAAGCGGAAGAAGCGGACATTATCACGGAAATTACAGCTCTGCTCGGTGTCACGTTTCTATTGGTCCTCATCTTTGGCTTTGTAGTCGTCATTTGTAGGTGGCTGTTAATGCTGCTTGCATTTAGCATTTGTGGGCGTTGGCCGGAATTGGCTTATTGTGTGTGAATTAAATGTACGTCTGGACATGGGCAAGTAAAGTTTTAAATTAGAGTTAGTAAATGTACTTTAATTTTGTACTATTTCGACATGAATTTGTTGTTATTAACACGTCACACGTCTTTTGCATCTGGTAACAACATAGCTGAATTTTTGAATGAATAAACATTGTCGAACGAATTCATCAAGTTCATTCCTCATGCATTTAAATTATGCACTTAACAAAGAGGTACTTGAGACCACGAAAAGGAAGCAACTAAAGTTCGTCGCAAAAAATCGAGTGCCATTCTATACTGCAGTTGAAAATAGCAAAAAAATTTGCAAAAATCGCCAAGGACAAAGGTGCATCATTGTGTAGTGCATCGCATGTTGCATTACAAATTAACTGAATTCCAACAAATTTTATTACGTTCATCTCATCGAACGAAAATCAGAAACTTTTATTAGACTGTATTATAAGTAGCTAATAAGCTGGGAGTCACGTATCAATCCTGATAAGATAAGACAAAGTGATAGTTGGTACAGCTGTCAAGGATTCCATAGGCAATTGAGCGCATTCAATTGACCATTTCCGAAAAATAACATTTACATTTAGCTGCAGCTGCAGTGACAATTCAAGAATAATAAGATTAATAAGACATAAGACAATTAATTAATAATAAGACAATAAGAATAATAGATTCCGGCTCCTGTCATTTACACAAGTTTATTTTTATTTTACGACATTGAGCATAATAAAGCCCTAAATTGAATTGAATTGAATAATTAATTCTGGTAAATTCAAATCATACAAAGACATTAAAAGTGTGCATTACAAATTTGATGACTGAGTTCTTAGCAATGTCTTACTCAAAGAAGAGTAGTGCCAGTTTATCCAAACACGAAGTGGGATTTGTGTCAACTGCGATGGTAAAAATATTACAGGTATCTGATCTTGATTTATGATTTGAACTAATATGTCTGGCTCTATGCCCGCAGAAAGATTGTTTGGCAAGAGGAATTAAAGCAAAGGAGAGTCCAGTTAAAGACAAACATCTTCGAGGTCGGTGCAATAAAATATAAAGTAAATTTAGATTATAAAATGTTTAGTCAGATTGTTTGATATAGAAATCCTGCAGCTAACTACTACCGAAGATGGAGCTACAGGATTTTGGAATTGGATGCAAGGAAAACAAAGTGAGCAAAATTATATCATGTGCTGGAAATTTTGTTACATTTTACACAAGGTAGGTTGGATCTGAATTTAAATTAATGTCAGCACTTTTACTAATTGTGATTGCAATTATTATTGTTCATCTTTGATTGCAGGTAGCAAATGAGGCAGGACATGATTTTGTTATTCAAGAAAGTAAATTTCGAACTAAATTTCTGGAATGCTTCAATGAAACATGGGTAAGACCTCACCAGACTTCTCCAAGAATAAAAACCTGGTTGCAGGTATTAATTACATGTATTTACTTTCCAGAATAATCACAAGGCCACGAAGCGCAGCTACGATGCCCTCATTTCCTACTACAGTGGATTTCTACTTCTCAAATTAAGTTTCCATGTGCAAAATCCAGCGATTCGTTCAAGTTTGGAAATGAGTGAACAAGAATTCTACAAAGTGATGGACTTGTGCTTCAATTCTGGGTAAGGGTGGTCAATATGATGGAGGAATTTTAATTGTTTTTTTAATGTATTTCTTGATTTTAGCAAAGATCTGAAATTGCTTTGTGCTGAATTGCTGAACTACTGGCAGCTCGGTCTGTCACTTCTTTCTACAAGTGAGAATTTTATTCACATTATTGCCTTTAGTTCTAAATACAAATTTCTAGCATGTATTACATTACTGCAGTGCATGCTGTCATTCCATCGGATTTCTCACTGGACAGCAATAACATTGCTTGCAAAATGCAGCCCTTCAGCGTCTGTTTGAACGAGTGTTTCAATTTGTACACATTCACAAGAAGTGTTATGTATCAGTTACACACGGGTATAAACTGTGATTCAAATGTTACAAATATTGATGGTATTCAGCTAATGTTGAGTTATAAAATTATATTTTAGACATAGAAGCAAGTTTAATTCTAAATCTGAAACAAAAATTCGATCTGTTGTTCAGAATGTTTCAAGAACTGTTAACAAATACGTGCAAATGGCCCGTTGAGGCATTCGTGAACAGGCTGGAACTGCCCAAGGTAATTGATTGCGTAACCGATGTACGACGTATATGTGCATTTTACAATTAATATTTTAGGATCCTCCCAAATTTGAGATGGTCCACAGCCCAGACTACTGCAAAATAAATCAAACACACTTCCACGGTGTACTGGATGACAATATAATTTCCAATGCTCCAGTCGGAAATCAATTCCCAGCAACAGCCCCGGTCTACGGATATCAAACAGGGACTGGGATCCCCAATACTCGATACCCTACCCCAACTGCAGTGCCCCATCCGCCTTTACCTCCTACAAATGTTCCAGTTTTGGATGAACAGCTATTGTTGAGGTATAACTACTTTACAATGTTGTGTTTTGTGCTACTGAATATCCAAGTGCCCAATGATTTTTAGAGATCTACGAATAAGAGAATTGATGGAGCAAAACCGTATTTTAAGTCAAAAAGTTGAATATTTGGAGCGTACCAGTGTCGGTCAAGTTCACAGACAAATTTCAGAAAATGCAGCAATCCAGAATGAAAAGGTAAAATATTAGAACTCGAAATATAAGGTAAAATTGACATGTGCTATGCTGGTTTGAAGGCGGAAGCGGATAAATTTAAAGAGGAACTGAAACAATTGAAAATAAATTCTGCTCAGCAGTTCCTGCACTTGCACGCTACAATCAGAGAAAAGGTAAATTTGCCAAAAAATAATAACATGTGTACTAGTTAGTTGTGACATTTTAAATAGGACGAGCTCTTATCTCAAATGCAAGTGGAGAAAAACCAGTACGAATTGTTGGCACAAATGAATTTGGAAAGATTAAAATTGGAATTACAGCAAAGTGAGCATCAAAAGGAATCCCATCCGCAGCATTTAAGCTTGGGAAATAAAGGTAGATTTGAAATATTCCAAATCGCCATTTGTCATGCTAATGATCGAGTCTTTATTTTTCAGACTTGGACAACACGTATTACACAATCGGGTGAAGACAATTTCAAATTCAGATGTAGCTATGAAAGATTTGCGCAAATCCAAATGTTCTAGTAAATTGTATTATATTCTTTACAATTTGGAATCTGTTATTTCTCCAACTACGGCGATAGCTTCAATTTCAATTAAGGCGTTCTGTAATTATAATAATAAGTACGGATTTTGCAAACTACAACTTCTGAAATTAATCACAAACCTTTGGTAGAACTGAAACTTGGTAGGCCGCGCGAGCAGGAAACACATCCTTGAAATCTGATGACAAAAAACCGCCAAAATGTAAAACCAGGTTAACTACCAAATTTGCACATTAAATTATTCCCAACTTACATTCACCATAAATTGCGTTAATTGTTGCAAAATTGTTCATGTCCGCCATTAGAACTGTTGTTTTCACCACTGCGATAGTAAATCACCAACTTGACTTGAAGCTAATTAATAAATAAAAGTAAACTATTCAGGGGTAGTGTAAATTTTACCATTTTTATAAGTGACTCCAGATGCATTCAACACATGCCCAATGTTATCCAGGGCCAAACGAGTTTGAGCTTCGATTCCTTTGGCCATTTCCAAATTCGTATCCATTCCAATTTGCCCGGACACGTACAAGGTTTTGTCCACGAGGATTCCTTGACTGTTAAGTTACGTAATCATTAAACCCTGTTCCAATGTAATGCAAACTCATTGCCGTTCCAAACCTTTTACAAATTAACAAAAAAAATTATTTTTACTTGTAAGGTCCAATCGGGGCTGGTGCTTTGACGGATGTAATAATTTTTCGAATTATGGATGACATGATTTCACGGATTTTCAAAAATTATATCAGTCAGTGGACCACAAAATTTACTGCCGTTGTGCACGGGTGGAAGTGGCTGGAAAAAGTGACTCGCTTCACATGTGCGTATGGTTTTATCTCATTGCTTCAAGTCGCACTGCACGCTATGTCAACATGGGATAATGGGATTGCTACTAGTAAATCCAGATTAGTGCTACAGATCTAAAAATAGTTAACTATGATTATCCAATCTAGTTACGTTACGTATCCATGACCCTAATGACCTGTGCATGAGAATCTACCACAAATGCATATCAAATTAGTATATGCGATGACGATATGATTTCAACTATTACATTATAGATTCTACTCAATTCCTGATTATTTTCAAAAATTAACAAAGTACTATTTAACTTCTTTTATGGCTTTTATGATTTATTTATATCTCGTAATCAAATAGAAGTTTGCATTTATAGTTTACGCACTTGCGTTTGCGTGAATTGAAATTTGTTACAAAACAATCAAATGAAAAACAACCATATTGAGAAATTATTACGAAATATGTTTCTGCAAGACAATGGAGTTTTGAAATTATTAAAGGTGCAGTGTCTGTAATATCTGTAATATGTAAATTCAAGTTCAAAGTCCACGAATACTGTAGCTGGGCTAAAGATTGGAAACTGTACTCTATTTGTGGAATGCGTTTGACAAAGACGGACCTACAATGGATGCGCATTATGAATATGGCCAATCTTTAACCGTCGATGCTGCCGATACGCTTTTATTTGACTTCAGCATAGATAAATTTATGCGACAATTGGGCGTTGAGGAAGAACATATTTGCGACATTGATTCTTCCGGCCAAACAGGTAAGCAGTGTGAATGCTTGAACCATATGTCTGAATTATGTATCAATATTATGTAAGGTAATATTTAACTTGGAATGCTTTGTAAAGTCAATCACTTTTTATAATTAATTATTAATAGATAATTAGTGTAGTATTAAATAGGTAATGACTCATTTTGATTTTAAGTTCAGTCCTTGTAAACAACATTTGTTTAAAATTAAATAGTAAACTAAATGCATTTACTTGGAACACATAATAGTTAAAAGGCATATTAGGCTGACAGCAGTAAATTTAGCAATTTTATTGCTAACAAATAGTTTAAAAATTCTAGTTGTTACAACCAATTCCGAACGCTGGATGGGTCATTGCGATGGTCACAAATATAAAAATGAGGAAGCAATGACAAATGCTGAACCCGCCATGGCTAAGCATTTGGATGGCAACAAAGCTAAGCGCAAGGTAATTGGGTACATACAACTTGCTAACGTAACCATGAAACTGCGAAAGTTAATTCATGATGATTTGTTCGCAGCGTGTGCCGGATGAATTGAAAGATGAAAAATACTGGATCATGCGAAAAAAGAATACCGAAGCGACGCGTCGTTGTCGAGAGCTGAAGAAAACTAAACAACAAGAAATTATCCAGTCCTATTCTGAACTGGAGAAGGAATTCAAATCCCT
The DNA here is from genome assembly GCA_036851895.1 of Orthonychiurus folsomi. Lineage (NCBI taxonomy): Eukaryota > Metazoa > Arthropoda > Collembola > Poduromorpha > Onychiuridae > Orthonychiurus > Orthonychiurus folsomi. The sequence goes on along the minus strand of JAAXYW010000489.1, from coordinate 19,072 downwards.
GAAGATGAAGGTGGAAATAATTAAGGAGAAATACAAAAAACTGAAAGCGAAGAACCGCGTTCTTCACATGATAATCGACAATATCCTCAGTGCTGGACAAGGTGACTAAACCCAAGCCAAAGCAGTGAAGCTGACTACATGTTGTCATCCATTCTCTTATATTTTTACTGTACGTAATATACCATAGCATGAAATAAAAATATACAATCATAAAAACTCAGAAGTGTCTAGTAGTGCATTCATTTAAATGGTAAATTAATGGCAATATAAGCCATGGTAATGGCTGGAGTTGGCATCAAATAGTCGGATGTGCTAATCAGACTAATTCTTAATTTTATCGCACTTTAAGGCTCACTCGCAAATAATACTCACATTTGCAGCTGCAAGACAATAATTTTTAATTACACGAAGAGCCCACAACGTGTTGTATTCACGACTCATTTGGCTGGAATGCCTACAACAAAAGCGTACAGCACCGCACCGGTATCTACCAAGGTCTGTTTAACCCTGAACCATATGACACACATTAAATTTAATAGTTTAGTTCTTATTAATGTTTGCACAGGGTACTTCGGGTATTTACGACTATTTGAGTGTGTGTTAAGCATCCTATTTCCTTCCGCTTCTCTCTTGTGCTCATCGTTTCAACCTTTAAGTCACTTCGGGATAAGACGTAGCCGATTGCCAGTTCAAACGTAGTACGGACGCACTATATGTATTCACACGTACATCCAAACAGCTATGTAAGAATTTCCCTCTCTTTCCTGATTAACCTTTTTTTTCAACACCGTCAATGGCCGTGACTAAACCCGTCCTCTTCTCATAACATCAACTACTCACAAGACTATTCGTGTGCCTCGCAATCCTCAGAAGTAGCGTGTTCTAAAAGTTGGATTGGGAGGGGTCATGCACTTGAATGATCACAAAGTAAAATAGCAAATAATTTAGCAGTAATACAGTATTTCTCATTTCAATTTCCAGTGACTGGATTTTGTGTCACATGTACATATCTAACCCACAACAAATCAAAAAAAATGAATACAAGGGCTTATGTATTTTCTGCCTTAATTTTAACATTACATTTTGTGGTTGGTAATGATAATTTCTAAATCCCAAACAAAACTTTACAAATGCATATTTACACTTTTTTCTCTCCAATAACAAGAAGGGGGGCAGATATATTTTGAAGCTCATAAGTAGTGGGGCTGAGGCAATAATAAAGACGAGGACTTTCCGCATCCTTTTTCCCATCTGCTGCATCCATCCGCTCCGCATTCCCTTCCCCAGATCCCAAAACCCAAGCCGTTCTCATTCCTGCCCAACCAAAACCTCGGTTCAGTCTTCTGTCATTACACCACTTGGACACACCTCAAGTCACCATTTCTAGTACACATATTTTGTAAAACCTAAAGTTTGTTACTACAAACTAAGAATTATGGCACATTCAATTAATTTCCGGCCCTCCTCAGTTTTGACCCTGATCTTTCTGGCATGCGTCGTATATGCAACCTTTGCATCCGCAAATCCAGTTCCAGAATCCGCAGACGACATTACAAAACAAGTGCTCAATGACCCGGTCAAGGCGTGGAAGGACAAGTAAGTCAAATACACACATTTAAATGTAAGAGTGGAGGCGGAGAGTCAAAGATCCATATATGTAAAGTAAACAAAACAAAACTTAATCCTGACGCAGCGGAGCGGGAGATTAGCATGTTTGACATGAAGTGAAGTGTATGATACGTCGTTTCTTCAGGATGTTTGCTACGCCGTTAGATCTGGGACTTGTTTGTATATGAAAGATGCAAATAAGGCAAAAGTATCCATCAAAGTTGTGTCTATTACCCGCAGTACAATGTAGAGGAGGATTTCTTTAGAAAGGAGAGAATGGTACAAATTAGGGTGTGACATTTTTAGAGTTTTCATTTCTGTTGCCTGGCATAATGCAGTCGGTGAGCAGCCGGTTGGATTGGGGTCGGGGTTCGTATCTGGAATTGAATCTATGTCAGTCTATATGTCGTGGAACTCAAGTATTTTCGGAGGCTAGACTGCTCAAGTTCGTAAAGCTAAAATGGTTGAGGCATTTTGCAAGTATGTTTAGAATGTGTTGTAGTATGTAATTCGCGGTTTACTTATCACAACCGCAATTTAGTTTAATTTATTTCTGAGGTCAGATGTGTGTTGACTGTGTAGCTAGGTCTCTCACTCACATTTCTATGCTAAATTTTTTTGTAGTTTTCAACAACGAGAGTTTGTTGAAGAGATGAGTTACGCAATTCATGAGACAAACAAAATTCTTTTAGGGTGAGATTGCTAGATTAATCTGAGACATATAAGGAAAACAGAAGCACGTATATGCAAATCTGCATTTCTTGCCCCCTTGAATGATTTCTTTGCAGTTCGTGTTTGAGTAGGTATTAAAATGAGCAAAGAAGCGCATCGGTGATAATTATACGCTAATTAGCGCTAAATGTCATGTCTGCTTTATACTTGTGTATCCAACATGCCAGAGATTACATTGCTGACTGTAACCTAAATATGTACTGTCAGAATTAAGGCAGGTCACCGGGCGCCTCGGAGTCCAAATAGTTTTGGGCTTACGAATATCTTTCTACGCTTTTTAAGATGAAGTACAGATTTCCAATGCCTCCAATGCAGTGAATGTCCAGTCTGCTTTTCATTACAAATTCCCTTTTAATTTAAAATTTTCAGTGAGAAACACAAAATTTCAACCGGCGATGGTGAATCTGTGGAATTATCAACTCGAGATATTATTTTGATTTCCGTTGGAGCCTTCCTCATTCTGCTGATCCTCGTCTGTTGCATTGGCTACTGTCTTTGTGAATGTATGAAGAAACTGATTTGCTGTATTTGCTGCTGTGAATAACTGCACAACAGGAACGAACGCTGGCACAAATTATCTCAAGACACCACCCTCGCTTATCTGTATGCAGTTTTTTAAAAATTGTTTTCCAAGAATTTATTCCCAAAGTATTTCATGCTCTGCGTGTACTTGTATAAGTACTACTGACTTGCCGGTAGACCGTTTGCTTCAATATTGGTGACTCTACACAGTATGCATAATACACTTTACAAATCTTTTTGTATTTACTTATTTTACAACTAAAATATATCACAGTAGTAGTGCTATCTAAACAAATCTTTGTACTCCATTTTATGTGTATGTGAAGTTAGTTTCACGGGTTTATGTACGTTTAACTGTTTCCGTGTTAGCTTAGTATTTAAAAAGTATTTATAGATTGCTTTTACCCTGTCTAATTCTACGGATTTTAGCTTTGTACAAATTTTATTTAATTATAATGATGCTTATATTCTTGACTAATTAACTCAGTGAGGAATATCATAAGGTTGTTAATGTTTCCTCGCTTTTAAAGTATTTGGAAAGTGCCTTTGCCTTTTAACGATAAAATAAAAATATTTTGCGAGTTTACATCAATAATTACAAGTGAATTGCCCTCTTGATTAGTATGCTTGGTTTTTCTTCGAGTACATTTGTACAAATAAATGGACATGTAAACTCGTTCTGGTACGCATATAGATGCTACATTAGAGCGTCATCTGAGCTAGCATAGCTACATGTTATCTAACACTAAATTCCAAACAATCTGCCTCCGTCCGCCGTCGGTGCGTTTTATTTGTTTTATTTGGTATCCAACTTCCTACATAACGGTATTTGAAGGTATGCACAATACACATTCTAAACACATTCATTAGGTAGCACACTAGGAAACGCCTTAGGAAGCCTTGTCGGTTCTTACTTAACACTATTTAATGGGTAGTATAACATTTTCCGCTGAGCTTTATTATTACCGAGCCCATTTGCTGTAGCATATGGCACATCTGACTTGATACCCTTCCATGACATTAAGTAGGAAGCATTGTAACCACCTAACCACTGCTACATTAATGTGATATGACTCAATACCTTTAAATGTCATGTTATAGAAAGCACACCTCCCTTCGATTGCTTCCAAGTGCGCTTCCGAGTCAGAAGCAAATCATATACCGATCGCTTCTGTGCAAACCGTATATGAGGTGGCGTGAAGGAATATTGACGCATTTTAGTACGTTTCCAAAGGTACATATGATAGCAGCAGCCGCTTTATGAGGCGGTTTTAAATGCAAATCAATTTTCGTCACCGCAGCACTGCTTCCGTCAAATTAAGTATTTAATGCAGACAACCGCGCTGCGGAGACGGACGGACAGAAATTGTAATCGCAAAACCTGTGCCACATGCTAAAGCATGTGTGCTCGGTAATAATCCACAAACGGAAAGACAGACAGACGGAAAATACGATCCCAATACCTGTGCCAAATGCTAAAGCATATGTGCTCGGCAATAATTGAAATTTGTTACAAAATTATCAAATGACAAGCAACTGTATTGAGTGTATTACAAAATATGTTTCTGTAAGACGAGGACTTTCCGCATTCCCTTCCCCAGATCCCAGAGCAAGCCTTCCTCGTTCTTTCGTACCCAACCAAAACCTCTCGGTTCAGTTCTGTCTGTCATTACACCGCACCGCTTGCACTTGGACACACACAAGTCCCCATTTCTAGTACACATGGTAAAACCTAAAGTTTGTTAGTACGAGCTAAGAAGTATGGCACCTTCAATTAATTTCCGGCCCTCCTCAATTTTGGCCCTGACCCTTCTGGCGTGCGTCGTGTATGCAACCTTTGCATCAGCAAATCCAGTTCCAGAATCCGCAGATGACATTACAAAACAAGTGCTCAATGACCCGGTCAAGGCTTGGAAGGACAAGTAAGTCAAATACACACATTTAAATGTAGGAGTGGAGGCGGAGAGTCCAAGATCCATGTATATGTAAACACAAACAAATCAAAACTTAATCCTGGCATAAGGCAGTCAGTCGGTGAGCACTCAGTTGGATTGGGGTCGGCGTTCGTATCTGGAATTGAATCTAATGTTAGTCTATATGTTGAGGAACTCAAGTATTTTTGGAGGCTAGACTGCTCAAGTTGCTAAAGCTTAAATGGTTAATGTTTATAATGTATTGTAGTATGTGATTCGCGGTTTGCTTATCTGCAACCGCAATTTTATTTGTCTATACTCCAGCATGCCAGAAATTACATTGCTGATAATAATCTAAATATGTACTGTCAGAATTAAGGCAGATCACCGGTCGAGGGAGCGCCGCCGGATAATTATTGAAGCGGCAACAGCCCAGCCAATCACTCGCCTTCCAATTGGAACAAATCAAATCGAAACTAGTCCTGGATTCTTTGAAGCTGTCAGCAATTTTGATTTGGCGGAAGTGTAAGTACATTGTACAAGCCGACCACAGCAAATGTATTTAGCGTTATTAAGTTTATTTAATTCGCATTTTTACAGATTTCCAAATTCGCCATTCCTACGACTTGCTGTCTATCTTCTTCGTGCCTTGTTGATTGCGCTCATCCTGTGTCTCGTGTTTATTTTGGCGATCCAGCTTATTGTTTGTTTTGCAAATTGTTGCGTCTGTTATAAGGGTGAACAGAAGAGTTCAATTGCTGGCCAAAAGTCGCAGACATCTGGTCTTGGCTTGGCCTCTACGGTTGATTTTTAAGTCATTGTTTTAATTTTTCTAACAAATAGTTATTTTTTCAAATGTATAAATGTGTTGGAGCGGCTCGAAGCTATCTACATGCATGGCTCAAACTCCAGAATATGGAAAGATATGGAATCTTCTAAAGAATCAAATTAACTTTTGTATTTCTTGGTTTTGGTTTAAATAAAGTCGTATAATTTGTGATTTTGTACATCATCCGTTCGGTGCAATCATTGCAAGAAATCGAAGAAAGATTCCTAACATTATACCAGTATTTGTTCGCAAGATGATGAGAAAATGTTAAATTATTTGTTGTTTTGAGAGGGTAGGCTCAGGCTTACAGCCCCTAAAAATCTGCTATTATAGGGCCAAACCAAGTGCAACCCCCGCAGCACTATACCCGTAAAATTTGTCCTACAGGCATGACGTTATTGTTCAACCGAAGTGCCTTGTAACCGTTCAGAAAGGGTCTTCATTTTTAAACCCAACTTGTAGGCAGTCAGCAAGCTCCGATCCCAAGAATAGAAAAAGTACAACAGCGTTGCCTCTTAATGAGGCAAAAGACAAACTCGTTCAATTTTTGAAAATATGAAATTGTAAAGTGCTTTCAATACAATTCAATAATTTACACCAAAAATACGAGAATAATACATTCAACAATACAATAATAATAGATTACGGAGTGAGGCTGTACTTTGCTGAATTCCGGGTTTATCGTTTTACTACCTTTTTAAGAAATGGCAGCATTGCACCATTGTCAGTTTTATTTTTAGTAGAGGAAAACCTTTCACAGCATTACTGCAGTGGGTACAAAAAAGAACGGGACACAAACCAAACAACACCTTAGAAATTGGTTTCAGCAGTCACAAAATTAACAGTTTCCACATTTATTATGGCGGGATTCAGGTTTGCATCAGTAGCCCGATAGTTCGTCCTATTACATCATTTTATTTCAAATACAAATTATTTATTCCCAGTGTAAATTCTTCAAAGCAGCCAGCCTTGACGTCGGAAATGATTCGTATTCTGGAGTGCCCTGTGTGCCTCGAATTGCCGTTTCCACCAGTATATCAATGTATACGGGGTCACAACATTTGTAAGGCTTGCAGACCCGCATTACCCAATTGCAGCCTTTGCAGATCAGACTTTTTGGACACAAGAAATTTTATTGTGGAACAAATAATTTCGACTTCATATCTTCCTTGCAAATATGTGGACAACGGATGTGCAATGCTAGTACTAGGAAGTCAAGCTGAAGAGCATTCCAACAAACATTGCCAATTCAGGTACGTACATATTGAAAACATTTCTGAGGATTTGGTGCAATGAATTTCTTGGCCTGAATCTACATTTGGATTTTTAAAGCAAATTTATGAAATATAGCATACGGATTCAGAGCCATTGGTTAGTTTTTAAAACCATACGATTTTTTGCACTAGGCCTGGAGTCTGCCCAATGATGAACTTTCCTGGCTGCAGTAACAAACACCTACGAACCCATGAGCTAAAACGACATTTAGTGGAGTTTCATTACGCACAAGTATGGCCAAACGAGACAATAAGAAGTTACCCTATTAACTTTGAACACGAAGGTAAGCAATGTCCACTTCTTGCTGTTATTTTGGGGTCAATGTAAAAGACTAATCGGATGATATATTTTATATTATAGCAAGCCAAACTTTGGCATGGCTGGATATTTTAGAGCATGACAGTCGAAGTTTCTTGGTGTGCCTGATTTCTAAGATGGCAACGGCGTACTGGGCGATACTCCTAATTGGCACCGATGAAGACGCTAAGAAATACAGAGCAGAAATAGTGGTGGAACCGCAGACGGTAAATTTACTTGTTTTGCAAATAAAGACGAAGGCATTTAACGTTTTCACATAATGTATTTAAGGTGCACGAAATCGCCTGGAGGTTCCCGGTTTGTTCGATCAATTTCCGTACGATTTTCTCCGTCGCCTTTGAAGAAACCGATGCGTTCATTCCATGCTGTCGCTTTGAGCAATTGAAACGCGCAGGTCGAATCAATAAGGCAATCCCCAATCAATCAGTGATAAATGTTCAATACAAAATTGACTCCGTATAACACACCAATTGACGGTAAATTTGAATAAAATAGCAACACCTTGCCAAGTTGCATGTTCTCTTAAAATATAAAAGTTTTTTTAGAATACAGAGGCAGTGAATGCTTGAAGCAAATGAATAACTTGATATAAAGTTTAAACCCCTTAAATTATTGATACCAAGCAAGATCTATAGTTAAAATTGCCAGATCTTTTAGACAAATGTTTGGAAAAATGTAATATTTTATATAAAAATATTTATTCAGCTCGGTAAAATATTGTGTTAAACGACAGCCTCAGAGGCTTGTTGTGAAGTTGACAATTCTCTCCCCAATTCCATGTTGAAATAAATGCCGAATAGTCATATGCCTATTTAGCTTGGTAACAACTGGCAAAGTGAAATTAGTTTGCTTCAACTTCACTGCTATTCTCCCAGTAAGATATCAGCTTATCAAGTTTGATTCTTTGAGATTCCATTTCTCCAAGCAGGTCACTCACGTCATTTCGAATTTGTACAATTCCTTTGTGTTCCGTTTTCCCATTCCCAATAGGGCCATAATCGTACACGGCTAATGGTTCTGATTGATTTTCTCTAACTCGTCTTAGACCACCACCAATTCGATCCAAATTGTCCGATTCAAAGTCAAATACCTAAAACACAAATTAGACATTAGAGCAAGAATCCTGGCAATATCTGATAGTAGAGTGTCAAATTATTTTGCTACGAAATTGAAATAACCTGATTTATTTCCTCTGGGGTCAAAAATATTTTAAGGGCGTTATCATTTCCAACGATCAAATTTCTTCCTTCGTCATATTCGAGTGCTTTATCCTGCAGCTCTGGTTCACATAAGAATGAGAAACATTTGCCATAAACCCACTGACAGATGTATAAGACATGGCAAATGAGAATGAAGGGTGGTGGCAAGAGGGGTTTTTGTTCATATTCCATCACAAATGTGAAACGTTGAAACATCCATAGCTGCACAGTAAATATCAAATTCCAAATTAAGCTCACATTCATTCATTTTTGAAGTCAACGTCGTTCTACCTCAATTGCAATTGAATCCATTTCGGAGTATATGCCATTGAAGACTGCGATAAGGACATTCACAATTAGAATGTTTGCAACCATCATGTAAATGATCCAGGTCAGCGGAATAATCCAATGACCCACTGGACACTCCTGCTGCCCCTCCTCACCACATTGTGGGGAGAGAGAGTCCGTATCAACTTCACCAAACATCATGACGTATCTAATTACAAATATGACTAGGGTTTGACAAATTTACAAATTGTTATAATTGTTTTGAAATAATTTACGGCTCCAAGAAAGCTTCAGCTAAATTTCTCCAGGTAGGTTCTTCATCAGGAAAACGTATGGATTCCCGTGCAATTCCAAAAGATATGATGACGACCAGAATGATCATTGCAAAGTAAGCCTGTATAAAAGTGGATGATTGCAAACGGTGTGAGTTTGATGCAAAGAGTTCAGCCTAACAGTTGTCAATATTAAGAGGAGTACCATATGTTTTAGCATTCTTGACATCATGACAATTTTTGGTCCCACAAACTTATGAACTCCCATGTATTTGTACAGTCGTAGATTCCAATAAATGCTGGAAACGCGATAAATGAGGAATCCATAATTGTAGTATATGATATCCTTGTATCCTTGAAGGCGAATCGCAACGCCTATCATGAAGCATACAATCAGAAGAAAGTCTGTGATGATCCAAACATTTGTTCGAAATTCATTCCATTTTAAGGACAAATTGTAAGCATCAATGCCGATAAATTCACGAATAATGTCCAACGCAAGAGATGCTAGATATGCGATGACAAAAATTTCTATAACACCAGCCTCGTCAATCTCCTGAGGCACAAGGATTACGTATGCGAGGAAACAGATGAACACTATGTAAGCTATCTGTAAAATTAAAAGGTAAACATTTTATGAATTTCAAATTGCAATTCCGAGTAGGGATATTTCATTTTGTGTTCAAATAACGTACCGTATGTCTATAAAAGTTCGTAACCGGTGCTTTTTGAAATTCACAGAATTTGGTCCATATTTTTAAATCTTTGCTTGTTGTAACGTAGCCGGAGCTTAGAAAATTAACTTTTTTTATGTGACCTGGAGGATCAGACTGGCCAGAGTATATTGATCCATTTTCAATCTGCATTTGCAAAGTAAACTTTATTTTAAAGATTGTCATAAATTAATTTGTTCCGTTTTCTCACTTCTTTTTCCGTGTCTGGGGCTGGATGATGGTGATGATGGTGCTTCTTGTGGTGTTTTTGTTCGGAATCTCTTTGATGAACGTGACTAGGGTCTCCACTAAGAATATTTTCCCCTTCATTGGATGAATCTGTTCTGTCCTTTTTGAACTCTGTGTAAGAAATTTTTAGAAATAGAATCATTCAACATACTGCTGTATTAGCAAACAAACTTTGATTTACTTTGAGCTTTGTGGCCATGCTTTTTCTTGTGGTGATGACTATGGTGTTCGTTAACTGTAGAAAATTGAGGTTCAGGAGCAAATATTGAGCTGGTAAATGAAGCACGGGATCTGGTATAAGTCCTCAACGACTCAAAATCTGCTACCTCTTCTTCACGAGTATTACTTGCATGCAAATGCCTTTCTTTGTGTGGTAGTAATTCTAATTCGTCTCGAGATTTGTAATCCAGGAAAAAAATGGCCAATGGAAACACTATGCCCAGTATGACCTTATATTTGAAAATCAAAAGGAAATGGATTTATGAGTTGTAATTACTTCAATATTATATGTATACCTTCGCTGTAGGATGTTTCTTCAAATTCAACGCTCCCATCCATAGATCCGCCAAAAGTATCTATCAGTTGCAAGTACACAAATTCTGTTAGGTGTACTTGGAGGCATGTTTATTTTACAAGTGCTTGTTACAGACTTGGCAGCAAGGGTGTCCCAAAAGTGTTCGATGATTAGCCATAACAGCCAGGGTTAAGCAAGTTTGACAACTCCAGTGCTCCAGCTCCATAGTAAGTAATTCCCGCGCAGTTTTGGCATCTGATTTGAAACAGTTGTCTAAAAGGTCTAAGCTGAGCTTTTCCCATTCCTCCGAATAAGCCCGGAACTCTGCGGCTAAATTAGTTTCGGTTTTCTCGGCACATTCCAATTCATTTGCTAGATACTTGTTTAGTTTGACAGCAACTAGGGATTTAGCAAGGGCCCCTGGTCCATGCCTGCAGAATATATAATGAGAATGTCAGATAATCAGAATGAGGCGCAGGCGCAGGCGCCATGATCAAAGGAATTCTAGTAAGTGTAACTCAATTCATCTTCACATAAATTTTATACAGCTCATAATATGCCATAATATGTAAGTCATAATACTTGCCCCCAAAGAAGGAGTGCCATGTTGTGTCTCTTGGTTAGTACTGCCCAAACCTAGCCAAATAAGCCGAAAGCGGTTTAAGCTAATTTAAGTATTATAGTGCTTGTGCTTGAAATAGTCGCAATAGCTCTTCTAACTTACGAATAAGTCGTCGTAGGGCTGAGGGAAGCCAAGACTCGTACTGGATTCGTCTGGTTCCATGTCTCCCTCCTGTGTTTCTTTTGATAATTGGATTCCTACATATTTGGATTTATAGATGTGACCCATCATATGACTCATTGCAACCCCGACATCATGGAGGGTCAAGTTTCTTTCGTAAATAGACCTCATCCCATATTTATTTTTCTTGATGCCTCGGACTTTGGCCAGGTCGAATAATAACGTCCTCATTGCCTTTGAGTTTGTTCTCTCCTAAATTAAATACATGCTATTATTGTAAATAAGCTGTATACATAAGGTATATGCTTTAGATCTAAATTAATTTCCGTGTTTTTCATGCAATTTAGGCATATTACCAAACTGTAGAGAGCCTCCAGCCTGTAAGGTGTTAGAAAGGTTTGCATATTTAGTCCATGTTCAATCAGCAAGCAAACAAACTCCAATCTATCCGACACTAGGGCTTCCATCATAGCCAGTTCAAGATGCTCTATTGAAAGGTATATAGAACATGACTAAACATTCAACTTCCAAATTGTAATAAAAATTCTAGTGCAAACAAACGACTTCTTGCCTTTTGCCCAATCCCTCCCATAAACAAAGACTTCGTTAGTTGCAATATCGACTCTATCCCAAACCAGAGTTAAGCTGAGCTGTTGTATCGGTGTCCAATGTTGAGATCGAAATATTGAAGCCAAAAGAATACCATCAAGACCTTCGTCGTCTGAAGATGTCGGACTATAGACTGTTAGCTATGTTTTTTACAGTCCGTTTGCATTACATAACTTGAAGTCCATGATAAACTCATTATATTCAAGTCATATTACAAATTAGTACCAGGTTTTTTTTTGACATTATTCGTTTAACTTCCGAGAACAATATACTGCATTGATTTTCATTCACTTTGAAGTGCTCTTTCATCCACCCGAATACATGATTCTGAATTCCATCAAGGTCCGCCCCAGCATTTAGTTTTTCTTTGACTCTTGCTAATAACTCCGCGGTCTTTCCGGTATTTGCAAATACCACCACGGGAACAGGGGGTTCGTCATGTAAATAGTCCCCTACATTCCTCAATGTGTAAAATCCACCCTCGATTACAAGACAAACGATTGGGGTGTCGCATCCCTTGTCTAAATCGCCGTCAAATTATTACATTAAACGAATCTGAGAGTAAATTTGGATTTAAACTGATATTACTCGGGCTCGTCGGATATGATGCAATGCATTTTTCAAAGCGCTTCCTGAAAAATGACTCCCCACCAAGTTTTCCGACGGATCCGTTGTCAACAAGTAAAAAATTTGAATGTCGAGGATTCAGCGGGACAAATTTAGAGGATGAATGTTCCAGGACGGAATAGGTTCGCTCTTTGTTGTGTCCGATTAATGCATTTCTATTTTCAACCACACCCCAAGGAGCGATTCCAAGGCTTACAACTCGACTTCTCTTTAATCCGCCATGTCGATCCCCTCCTAAAGCCGCCCCGACATGCCGAGCCACACCTACAAGAAATAATATTTTAAATCTTTCCAGCAAATCTGTGATTGGGTTGGCAAACCTTTGTTTAATCCATTTGATAATACCCACGCCCCGGTCGTTCTTGCAGCCTTCACAAGTCCCCTTTGCAATAATTTTCCATATCGTGGTTGAATATCAATGTTAGTATTCCCTCCATTAATCGTAATTACAAGTTTTGGCATTGGAATTCCCCAAACTAGAGTCATTAGTTGGACAACCAATTCTGGATTTGTATCATAGGAAAGGCGGACATACTGTGGACAATAAATTGTGCGTGTTAAACGTAGTTGAACTGAACGGGAATATAAACACAATTTTTTAAAAATGGGAACACAATTAAGTGCACAGAAAATCAATTGTGAATTTACATGTGATCTATTGGGATAATGCTCCCCTTCAAAAACCATGGTTCCGTAGGCATCCGTAGCAGAAGACCTCGTATGAACAGAAGGGGTCCAAGTGTCCAAGGAATTATGGAGCTGAGTCTGCTCGTGGTGATCGGATTGAACCCTTCCACATTGACAAAGGCTGCTATCACCTGATGTGGCGATAAACACGACACATTCTCGTTTTCTTAAATTCAATTCTATCCATTTTGCTGGAAGCTAGAACAAAACAAATCCAACTTAATTTTTAATATCGTCTGAGTCTGACAAAATAAACCAAAAACTGACCCGAATTTCAGACCCCATTGAAGTACAATCTAATCGAGTCAACTAGAATGCCGCAATGCCGAAACTACAAACTTCTGGCTAAAATTAATTAGTCAGAGTAAAAACAAAATCCGTCGGCCCAATTTTCACAGAAATCTGTGACGCATTTACAATTGTGCTTGTGCTAAAAACAAAAACAGAGTAAACAAACATGTCTTCAAAACCATGGGCATTTAATAAATTTGTATTTTTAAAACAAGGAAACTAATGACGCCATAAAAATACACACTGTGGCGATAAACACGACACATTCTCGTTTTCTTAAATTCAATTCTATCCATTTTGCTGGAAGCTAGAACAAAACAAATCCAACTTAATTTTTAATATCGTATGAGTCTGACAAAATAAACCAAAAACTGACCCGAATTTCAGACCCCATTGAAGTACAATCTAATGGAGTCAACTAGAATGCCGCAATGCCGAAACTACAAACTTCTGATTAATTAGTCAGAGTAAAAACAAAATCCGTCGGCCCAATTTTCACGGAAATCTGGGACGCATTTACAATTGTGCTTGTGCTAAAAACAAAAACAGAGTAAACAAACATGTCTTCAAAACCATGGGCATTTAATAAATTTGTATTTTTAAAACTAGGAAACTAATGACGCCATAAAGATACACACGTCTACACAGTCCCACCTTTTAAAACTTCCATCTAAAACCGTCTATTTCGTCCGGAATGCATGTAAACCATTGTTATTTCTTGATTAATTCATTTAATGTGTGGGGCATTCAATCTCGACACGTCCAATTCCAATTTAGTTCATCTCTGATGCGCTGGGTGACAAGACAATATGGGCATTGGTTTTTAAAATGTGTGAGTTTAAGAAAAGCATTTGAATGCCGAGCATATCAGCCCCCGTCATTATGTCATGGCTTATATTCCAATATTTTTAAATTGCAGAAGAAATGATATTTACGCTGCCAGCGTGACTTGCGATGCGTTTTTTTTTAAATGGTAATGAAATCCCTGAATCATTGACATTGAGACAGACACAGCTCAAAAATAGAATTCGATAACTGTGATATCGATCTTCATAAAATGGAACCTCAAGGCTGACAGCTTATTAAATGTATTGATCTACTAAACGCAATGTGAAGTAGTCATAATTCGGGTTGTGAAGTGTACTACTTTGTTGTACAACAATTGACCAAATTCTGAGCTTGTGTATAATGCCTTGCAAGGTCCGCCTGCTTATCTTTTAACTTGATCTCAAAGTATTCAAAAGCAGACAAAAATACAGCTAAGCTGCCCCGTTTCAGACAAGTAAGTCCTTGAGGAATTGAAGACTTTCGCTATTTCATGGTCTCTTTACTTTTACGACAAATCAGTCAGCTCTGTGCATCTTCTGACATGACGCCATCCATTGGTCCCATTCATGGCCAAATATAAGAATAAGAACAAATTATCCTTTTCTTGTCCACTCTGACTGCCACGACGCTTTAAACGTGAATCTGCCTCAAGCATCATATGCCATGGCGTGTTAGGGAGTAAATAAACAGGAACAAATTCTTGCAATTTTTTACTCCTCATCTTCCAATCCAATCCATCGTAATGTTGTATGTCCGGTTCCAAATCATTAAAACGCATAAACATACCAGACGTGACCTCGGTCGGTGGTATTATTCTCATCGTATGAACTTACTTTGTTATTCCATCAACCATGCATCAATATCATGGGAAATCAAATTGGCTCCACTTTTACTTTTTATTCCATTGCCACACCCCTTACTTTCATGTTAATTCTTTGTCCATCCTCGTGGAAAACTTCCAATTTAGTTCAACCCATTGAGCTGGACCTGGATTCCGTATCTTTTTGCTTCTCCTTAAGAAGTAACCAGTTTCAGGAAATGTTGTAGAGCAATTAAACTCGTTATCAATTCAATAGATACACGTGCTATATTTTGGGGCAACCCAAGTACAAAGCAATACAGGTTTTAGATTTTGTGGATTTCTAAAATAGTTGGTAATATTGAAGAAGGCCGGGAATTGCAATTGTAGTGCAAATATTTTTTTTCTTCATTTGTTTCCAATTAAGTATAATCATACATGAATATCTTGCAAGAGGAAAACCCTGAGACGCAAGATGCAATGTAATAATTTTTAGATGGATGCAATAATCCAATCCGCCCCTTTGATTGCTCTTGCAAGCTGAATGAGTAAAACCACATCGGCTACAAGGATCAATCGAATCGATTGATCCGCTCGTTGTACATGCATGTGCATAGTTAGAACAATGCAAAATGCAAGCAACCTCAAAGTAAAATGGATGGATTTATTTTCAGCTGTTATCCCCTTTAAAGAAACAGTCAATTTGATAGGTTTTGCAACCATTTTCCTCTCAGAAATCCACAATCATTTGCATTTGAGAGTGGAGAAGTACACCCTGGCCCGAACCCCATTTTAAGTTCCAATTAGAAGCTAAAGGCAAGTAAATTAACTAACGGCAGTTGCTTCAGGATTGTGGTTGACTGGCTGGCTACTTTTGACTTGTCCATTTTCATTTTTGCTGACTGCATTGCGATTGTCTTTTACATTTTACATTGGGTTGGGGATTCCTTTCCTTCCGTATGTTGGGATGTGTCTCCTGTGTAGCTCTTGGATAGCCAATGCATTGGATTGCATTGTTGGTTGGTCGGGGTGGATTGGTTTATCCCAAGAGGAGTTGGTGGAATGAAGCAAAGCATTTGCATTTATAATAGAATGGAAAGGGAGAATTGAAGGTAATGGAAAAATATTGTTTGTTTGTTCCACTTTTGCTTTAACTTTGCTCTGGCTTTGGGAGTTCTTCAGAAGTCGCAGTGGTCGTCGTACGTTAACACATCATCTCCTCGATCCGTTCAACAATTCAGATCCGCCTATAAATCCCCCAGTGTTTGTGCATATGGGGATAGGGATAAACGTCTTGAGTCTCAATTCCTAATCCAATTAAACTCCCTCGCCCATGTGTTCCGTACAAAGATAGAAGATTTATTTATTGTGTTGAATTCATTTCATTGCTTTTTTAAAAAAAAGTGACATACGTATTTTGTTGCACGATTGCATACGGAAGTACAAAGGAAATTCCACGTTTCTAATTAAGTCGGAGACAATGAGGTGGAGTGAAGGGGCGGTCGTGGGTGTGCTGGCTGTAGCCTTCTTTGCTGTGTGTAAGTTCACTTTAAAAAAATTATATTTAGTTAAGGAATTTGTGATTCTGGTAATAATAGTATGTTAGACAGTTCCATCCTGACTTGTACATTAGAAATACACCAGAATGGATAAACTTATGTTGAGAATAAAAACTTTCTCTCCACTTGGGGTATTACGGACCCAGAATAAAAAAATTAATATCTCAAATTTTCTTTTAACCCGTGACGTGGACGGCGTCCTACCGTCCCGCCAGCCAAGCAAAGTAAAAGATTACAAATTCCCATTCATGCAAATGTATTATTATGAGACAAGAAAAAGAGAAGTCGCGCCAGTCGCAACACAGGTGATATCATACAAGTATTGGCAAAGTCCACTAGTAAAATTTAAATAATGAAAGGTAATATGATGCATGACTAAGCAATCCCTTGCTAAATGTTGTTTTCCATTATGCAGTTTTTCTGTTGCATTGATTACCTCTTTCTGAAAGTGAACTGCGGATTGCTTAATAATACAACCTCTCAGAATAAGGTAGATTTGTCGTAAATTTACCACACAGAATCAATCAAACCATCGTCTTTCTACATTTCTGCAATTTATTGATGGGAAAATGTAAGTTACAGTGTCCTAAATTGAGAAAGACGCTTCTTTATCAAGTGCTGTCAGTCACTCGCATCACAAGGCGCCGAACAAGACATTTTAAAATGAAACTCAACAGAGTTCATTTGCATATGTATGTTACATGTTTGAGCTACTGCCTTTGTGCCCGGCTTATGACTGCCACATATCTGTTCGTAAAATCAAAGTTTATGATCCTGTCTGGCAAGAAAGACAATAATTACCCATGCATGTAATGAGCGGAGGAGGAAGGAATTTCTTTTCGTGCCTGTCCACACGCATATTTAATAAACTTTGAAAAATACTTCTATTCTTCACAGGTACAAATGGACAAGGGCAACCTCAATCAGAGACGAGTGTCAAGAAGCAGGATGGGGAAGAATACGAAAAGGAATTATGTAAAGAGAAAGAAGCAGGG
Source organism: Orthonychiurus folsomi (assembly GCA_036851895.1). Lineage (NCBI taxonomy): Eukaryota > Metazoa > Arthropoda > Collembola > Poduromorpha > Onychiuridae > Orthonychiurus > Orthonychiurus folsomi. The sequence continues at coordinate 1,503 of JAAXYW010000489.1, read as the reverse complement.
GAATGGTTTCGTCTAATTGGTGGTGAAGGTGATTCTTGCCGTGATGTCATTCAATGTACAAGTTCAGGACTTCAGGCCATCAGGTACGTTCACCGTTTTGCGGTTCCAATTTTCCCTTGGAAAATTTATTTCCTTTGGAAATCAGGGAGTTCCCATTCCCAGCCAACAGACAATTGACAATCAAAATTACCTGTGTCAGTGGGACACGGGAAATTTATGGTCAACGCCATGTGGATGCCCCGGATATTCTGAGCTCAATGTCCTATTATAAATGCAAAAAATCACACAATTCTTTGGAATGCTTGACTATCGCGTCGTAATTTGCCTGGCGTCGTCGCGCTGGTAGAAGAATGTATATTTGTAAACGAAGCAAAGTTATGCATAAAGTTTAGAAGATGAAGGAATGGCAGGAGAAAGAAGGTGAATGTTCTCTTTTCATTAGCACCGAAGGTTGTTTATATCTCCTTGTCATTCCATCTTCCAATTCAATTTGGCAAGTTCAAAAACTTTGCATTTTCTGAGGGTCGATGCTTGAATTTGATTGTGTCTGAATCCAAGCATTGTGACTTGGGTACAGGAGATCCAAAGGAAAAGATTCAATGCACTTTTCATTTTCATTGTACAGGGCCGGTCGGCTGTGCGTGTATGCAAACAAATGACGCCAAGAAATGATTGAGCTGCACGAGGTGGAATAAGTTTAATTTATTCATGAATGGTTCTTTTCTACAACGTCTAATGATAGTATCGCTACTGGCTCCCCTCTTGCTTGACTGGATTTGTAACACGCAGTCAATAGACAGTCACATTAAAAGCAATGAACTTTAGAAATATTATTTCTTTACAAGCAACAACCGCAATGAGGCCATTAATATTGCGAGTTCAAGTCTACGTTTCATATGAAGGAAATGTAGCTACGTTTCAACAAAATGTTTACAAATTCAAATTGTTCTTTTTACACCGCATAAAATTTACGTGGTAATTGTTTTGAAATCAATCTAATTTCTTGATCACTCATCAATGCCTATTGAAGTGACCTAAAACTTAACAATTAATGAAAACTTAACAATTAATGAAAAATGAGCGAATTAACATTTGGATTAATTTTTCTTTCTGCAACCTTGTCAGTTTGTCACCTCTCTCAGTTTGTCGGAAGTTCACCCAAGCAATGGAACATTCAATTTATTCTTAGAGTGAAATCAATGGTCTGTTTGCCGTGGGCCTTTGTAATTAGTGCTACTCGACTTATTAGCGCCAGCAATGATAATGGCAATCAAAGCATTCAGGAAAACAAAAGTGCTGGCAAGCAAGAATTCCTAATTTCCTTTTTTATCACTTGAGATATACTTGCATTTTGTAAAGTCATTGCACATTTATTATAGTTTATAATTCATCGCTGCAGTCAAAGTCATTTTAAGGGGTTAAGCTTTCTGCTCAGCATTTGCACATTCCTTGAGACATTGGACCGATTAGTTAGTTGTATTTGACATTATTTATATGTTCCTG
>JAAXYW010000488.1:0-36398 GCA_036851895.1 Orthonychiurus folsomi | reverse complement strand
CAAGCCGGCCGGTGGGGCTGGGTTGGGAAATAGAGGTGGGAGCAAGCCGGCCGGTGGGGCTGGGTTGGGGGATAGAGGTGGGAGAAAGCTGAAGGGAGATGACGAGTCGCCGCGCTTGCGCGGCGCGAGTCATCTCCTTTATGTCAAATAAAGGGCGCACCACAATTGTTCGGTTAGGTCTGAAATGCGAGGATTCAAATGTATTTCAAGAAACCGTTTGTCCAGCTAATGCCCTAAACTTTGTGGTGCAAGCATTAAACCATTACACGTGATTAACCCTAAACAAGTTTTAAATAAAATGTGCACTATGACGAGTCCCGGCGTGTGCTTAATCAATACGCCGTATGCATCGCACGCAAGTCCTGCCCGCGAAGCGGGCAGGCGCGCTAGTGTATATATAACAAACATAATATGGCGGCCAGTATTAGCGAAATACCTCAAATTAAGGACAACGTCCGAACCATCCGAGTCCACAACTGACACAGGAGAATCCGCCTCTATGAATGAACGAATCTCACTCAAAACTAAACTCCATTCCAATTGATCTTCTGGCTCATAGGTTGATGTATAGTCATCAATATGTTGAGATAATTCCTGGAAGCAATGAATTAGTATATTAAAATTGGATTATGGAACTCCAGCATACTGCTAATCTGTGAATTTGAGAAAATTCGTACCTGTACTAATCCTCGAACATTTTTCATTTTCTTCAGCAACAAGCACACGACAATAAATCTAGCGAAATATCTCAACTTTTTCACAATCAGTTCACTCCTTTCTTCTTTCCTCGAATAATAGCCACGGGCCCGAATGGCACCATAGAACTGAAAAGCTTCATGCAAATAATTCGTTTCACTGGTCCGCAAATAGTAATGATAATAGAGCTGTCCGATTTTGCTTGCAATCTCTCCAATTTGCCATCTCTTCAGTGTGTACTTTTTGTCAAGGACATGGCGATGTTGTTGCTGGAATTTCCATAACTTGGTGTACACGTCGAATGCACGACCGAAGTATGTTTGCCATTGCTTATGACCGTACGGCGGAAGATCCCTGGAAAATCAAAGGCAGACCCCATTATTGAGATTAAACTCCCTACTTAATCTGATGATTAAATCTTAACTCAGTTAAACAGTGTTAAAGAGAACCTTAATCCATTGAAGAGTTGTTTTGATTTTTCCAGTAAATGACAGAATTCGGCGACTATTCGCTTTTCCTCTGTTTCCTCAACGTCCGTCATCCGGAGAACCATTTTCCAACTATTGATCCGAATTTTGCGGTGCGGTGTGCCCTTTCCGGCATGAGGGTGCGGATGGGCCACGGGTCGGGTAGTTTTGGTGCATCTCAGGAAAAATAGACCGGATTCTTTGCGCCGAATTCATGAACTCCGACAGCATGGCCGGGCATTAAACTTTCAAGCCCACTACGCACGCAAATTGCCCACTATCAATGCAAATTCAGACTCATCATGCGCTTTGCTTCATTGGGCAATCATCAAAAAATATTACAAAAAAATTCAAAAATTAAAATTAACTCGATATTCGTGGCTGACAGCATAGCAGCGAGAAATATTTAGTAAAATTTCTTAAACTTACAAATTGTCTTTACATTGTTGCTCGCATTTTTCGCAGGACTCATAGTGCTTTTATTACGTTTGATGTCTAGTCTGATAATTAATTGTGAAGCGGCCACACCGCGCGCCGCCGACGTTTTTACTCAAATTATGTTAAAATGTCAACAACGCATGTAAACTCTATTTATCTATCCAGAAATGTTTTTTTTTCACATCTCCAAATTAGTGCATCTGGTGGTTGTTGTGGTCCGTACAAGTAAGCATGCTACCACTACGTTTATTTCACGTACATGCATTTGAAATTTCCTGAGGGTGGGTTAGGTATTAGGTTGCTGCTGTTGGGCGGCATTCTTCCCTCCACATCCCAACATAACAAAGAGCCGACCCCTTTAAAGGAACGCGTTTTATGCACAAATAACGTCGCAGTTCCTCTCCACTCCTCAGTTGCGTCGTAGTTATCCTCTGTGTTGGTTGCGTCTGATCGCTGCTCTGATTTTCAGATCAGGAAAGAGTCACTCGTTTCCTTAATGCGATTATACTTTGACTGAATGAACTCTAAACAATTATTGACTACAATAAAGTTCATAAACAAGTAAATACTGGTGGAGTTGGACTGGTGCTCGACTAAGGTGAGCAAAATTATTATTTTAAAGATGTTTTTCCTCTGTCATCTGTCTGTGCTCTTCAGCTTTCATTAGTTGATTTTGAATTGATTTGTACCCCTATGATCCCGAATTGCAAGTTTCTACACGCAAAATAAGTTGCAAGACGCAAGGTCAAAGGTAGAAGGAAAAAACTGATGCACGAGAAAACTGTTAGAACCCTACATTGCGTAGGTCGCTCCTGTTTGCAGGAAGAAGTTAGATGAAGATTGGTAAATTTACATTAGCGAAGTGAGAGTTTAACATTTGTTGCCTGATATTTATTCAGATTACATACAGTCGACGTGGTGGTAGTCTTTTGTTAACATGGATCATCAACTAAGTCAGACTGGCCCAATTATTGATACGGAAATGGAAATCCTTCCGGAGAACGAACTTCTTTGCCCAGACTCTGCCTCTTTGGCTAAATTGGAATTATCTCCGTCTGGAATTACCTGGGAAATGGAATTGGGTCCATTCACCGTGAGCATGGCGCATCCAAAAACCATTGAAGACAAGAAAACAGCAGATGCCGTTCTGTCCTGGTGCGATAAACATGACAAAGCTGTTGAGGAATGTACTCGTCTAGAAGAGCCGACTGAATACTTCGCCAAGAAGTGCTTCCAAAGTCTTCACCTTGTCTATTCCGGAAGTTTTTCAAATATTAAGGCGGCCCTCGCAAATATCTGCAATTTGAAGAAAGTCCTGGCCGATGAAGACAAGGTTCTGGATCCACGCTATGGACAGGATGGGTTTGCGTTTGTCATCGAATCGACTCACCGTCAAATCAAACTTGCATCAGGCTGTCCGCGGAAATTTGCTCAGGCCGTTATTACCATAGCATATGAAAATCTTACGGAGTTGGGCAAAGCAACTGTTATGGCCACAGCTTCTGCTTTTCTACGCTGTGCGAAACTACAGACTGAAGTTCAAACGACTCTAATTGAGCAGGTATTTACTAGGTTTCAAATCTAAATACCTTAGTTTGGGTATGTCTATATATAATTAATTACCTTTCTTGTTTCTGTTGTGCAGGCCCTGAAGGTTGGAAGTAATGTTGCTGAATGGCATCATTTGCATTTCAACATACTTCGTTCCATTCGACGAGACGATGAACTGACCTTTAAACAAGTACCGTCCTTGGTAGAAGCCAGTGCTGTGGGGAATGCATACAATCTGAATCCAGACAATACTCATATTGTCATTTCTGTTTACAAGACTTTGTTTGACTTCATTAAGTACGCGTATTCAAACACAAACGGCGTGATAAAGATTGGACCATTGTCTTGGCCAACTCGAATGGCTGCTTTGGAGTCATTGTGCTCCGCACTGAGGTAATTACAATAATACAACTTGGTTTTTGAAGGACTTAAGAAAATATGGTAATTCAATGAACATCAGGGATCTGGCGTTGAAATTACCCGACAACCTGGAGGTTCAACTTCTTGCAGCGAGCGTCTTTATTAGTGGAAGATTACCACATTCACTTCAGGATGGCGAGTTTGCTAAAAATTGCTTAGACACAGCTCATGCAGCAAACCAGAGCAACGCAAAACTATTCAGACGGTTGGGGGTGTGGCATCTTATGCAGGTTAATCATAAAATTCCAATGTTTTAGTGAAGTATATTGGAATAGAACGATAATGAAGAAAGATTATTTTATATTTTAGGATAAGGATTTAGAAGCGGCGAAAGCATACTTTACCAAAGCAATGGAACTTGAACCACATGACTATCTGCCTGCCATCGACTATTTGTGGGTACATTGCCGTGAAATGCTGGTCGATAGTTTAAAGGATGTCGATATGTTATTGAAAAGAGCTATTGAATTCAAATGGCCTCATCACGCGCTCACCGACATATATTTTGCCAAGGCGTGTGTTCTCCTCGGAATGGGCAAAGAGAAGCTTGCTGCATTGGCTTTTAAGGAATCATACAAGTGCTCCGCTGGATATTTTGAAACTCGAGTAAGTTCTTTTACCCCCCAAATTTAATTTGTCAGTCATTTCAAATTTTGTAGTTTTACATCGTTTGTTGCACAGTGCCACACCCTAAAGGGCAGTTTGAGACGAGCTCAATGGAAACTAGGATCTGTAACGCTAGAGAAAGCCTTGGCCTGTTTGGGTACTCTGAGCAACAGTGAAGAACAGCGTTTCGCGAAGGATTCGTCTACTATGACGGAAATCATTCGAGTGGTTGAGAAAGTGTGTGAACAGAAAACGGCCCAGGCGGAACGAAGTGAATCTCGCGGATGGGCTAGTCTCAGGGGTGACGCAAATAAATCTGAGAACTGGAGGTTCAGACCGAAGGAATCTGAGGGCGATAAAATAACACGTGAGGGAGCTACGAATTATCGGTACGGAGAACGACAAAATGGTCATGGAACTCAGTCTGAGAAGGGGTGTGACGCCGTACATGGCGACAAACAACATGTTACTGAGCCGAGAGGCCGCGGAATTGGCCGGAATTCCAATACCCAAAGCGGTGGCATTTCGAGCTATATGCCGAATGGACGAAACGGTCAACAAAACTCACGTAATGGTGCTGACACATGCGACAACTGGAGGGCCAGACCAGAAAAATTTGAAAACTGCATGGATCAGGGATACAAGCCGAAATCTCCAGCTTACTTGCCACATGGATATAAAAAATTCATTAGGGTTGTACCAGCAGTACCTGCTGTGTCTGGCGCTTTTAATGACGAGCAACCCAGACCCACGATGCCACGAGGGCATGGATTCCCCATTTCCAATGGCAGTCAAAGTTGGGATAATCGCGGAGCTGTGGCCGGTGAACGTCGTTCTCCAATGCCATCAACATCATCATCATCGAGCTCTGATGAAGATGAGATTGGACAACCAGTCCTTTTGGAACAGAAGGTTGTTTGAAATGTTTTCTTGATTACTTTTATAGAACTAAACGAACAAGTTAGCATTGTCTTTACTCTTGTGTAGACTGTTGACTGTAGTGTTGATGCGGTCAGATATTTTTAGTTAATTTTTAGATTTTGATTGGTGGTCAACGTACTTCATTCAGTGGTTCAAACCCTTCGTAATAGGATTGCGTTTGGCTGCATAACATACACGGTTTACAGTTACACTTTATTTATTGATATTTATTGACGTTGCTTATTCAAACACAAGTGCTTGTCATGTTCCATACGAATGAACATTACAATAAATCCTACGTAATCATATATTTAATTTATTCTGTCTCTTGAGTCTTTCGCATATTTTTTACTTAGCTATGCATATAATAAGTATGCCGGGAGAAATTGGGCCTATCGCATGAGACAAGGTTCGGATCTGATCTGAGGCAGATTCATGAACACAAACGCGGCATGAATCCTAGAGCTTCGAAAGGACACTTATAAACATATATTAAGGAAAACACTTATTTACTTCTTTTATAAATCAGGTTAACAAACATCAGAAAGGGATCCCGTGGAATTTCGGCAGGCAAATTTTCCACCATATCTAGGATTTCATTGTAAGCATCATCTTCATACGTACGAAATGCACTCCGAAGTTTTAGCTCTTTATAAATTCTTTTGATTTCTTCAACATCTTGGGTTTTTCCATAGGAATTCTATTTGAGTGACAAAATTTTACGTTTTAGACACTTCTAGGCTTGTACACATCTTGTTTAACTACAACCTTCAGAACTTTCTGCTGCTCATCCGTTCCACGCTTCAGAGCTTCCACAATAAGCCAAGTACATTTTCCTTCAAAAATATCTGTCCCGATTTTGCCAGTTAGACTAGGATCTCCAAAGCAGTCCAAATAGTCATCTTGGACTTGGAACAAATGACCGATTTTAAGGACAACATTTTCAGCGGCCTCAAGTTGGCTCGTGGAATTTAGTCCAGCCTGAGTTTAAATTCAGTTCAATCAATGCCAAACTGTTTTCTTATAGTAAAGTTACGCGGAATTAGAAAGATGATTCACCATTATCATAGCTCCGGCCAGTGGCGAATAAAACGAGTAATAGCTTGTTTTATACTTTACAATGGTGTCGTAATTTTCATTGGTGTACCTGGGATTTGACTTACATTTTATATGAGATACATTTCATTATATTGATGACATTTTGCGTCAGGGCTTACTCATTCAAATTGCAACTGAGACTCAATCTCGTATCCAAGCTTTGTCCCAGAATGGTTTTTAACGCAATGTCTTGAATCAAGTGAAGGAGTTCAAAATAGTAATTTTTTTGTGAGAAATACTTTGCAATAATGAAGTAGACAATATTCTCCAGAAGGAATGCGTCGTTGACAGCCGATAAACCTGTTATTTTGTACCAACAAGGACTTCCTCGCCGGATTTCCGAACTGTCCATTAGATCATCCGCTATTATCGCACAACCTTGCATCTGTTGAGAGGAGTCCCATGTTTGTTTAAAAAAGTCAATTTTGTAGTTTAAAACACGTAAATTACCACTTACTATTTCATTACTCCACCCCAAGACGGAGGCTAGAAAGTCATCCTCTGGACTTCTGTCAGGCACAAAGGACTGATATGCATAGAGCAAGGCGACTCCTCTAAATTACGTGATTAATGCCATCCATTTAATTAAATCTCAGAAACTATACGCTCTACCAATCTTACCTATGCTGTTTTCCTTGAAGCACGTTATTTTTTAACACACAATCTAGCCAGGTTATACCACTGTTAATATCACGAAATTTGGGTTCCTCTAAAATACTCTCCAATAATCTTGGCCAATTTCTTCTGAACTCAAGTTCGACATCATGCGCAGGCTGCATGATTAGTGTCCGGCAGATAACTCTTGGAGGTACACCGAGTTTGTCTTGCCTTCTATGAGTGTGTGCACTACTGATAACACTGTAGCTGCATTGAAAGAAATTTTGTCCATTTCAGTTGATTTTTATACTTTCGTTTGGGAATGCGGCTAGTAAGGATTAAGTTGTGTCTTCCAGAGTTGGGGATTTTCCGCCTTATTAGAACTCATTAGTGTAATTGTTGACAATTAAAACTGAGCATAAATGTTCTTGCGTGCTTAGTAATGTCCGCATCCACTCCGCGTGCATCTGTCTGATCCTGGTCTACTTCTTTCTGCACTGTGTTTCTTCCTATTCCTCGCTAAATTTTGCTAATGAAATGGAAAATCTGGTTTTTACGCTAACCGACGCTGACACTTGACACAACTCAACAAAAGTGAGCATGAACATAAAGTTACAATCATTGAGCTGCGCTTAGTCTTCAAGAAGTTTAATTAAAGCTGTCATCTAAAATATTACAAAGAAGCCAATTAATGGTTTAAACGTCTTAAATATGACATCCCTGGTTTTATTTCTGGATCCTGCAAGCTTATAAAGTCGTTCAGAATTTGTTAAATCAGCGTTACAATTGTAGTGCCAAGCAAAACTCCTCGAGTTCGTTTTACGAGTTAGCTCAAATCGTCCAAATACACTGCAGATCCAGAATAGCCATTTCATCAAAAATTCATCTACCAAGCGCAACCCAACAAACACATCATATGCAATTGAAAAACTTGTTCAAAAAACTAAACTAGACAAAATACCTGGATGGAGGTCCCTCCCGTTCAACCGTCTTCAGACTCGGGTCTTATTGTGGTGGACTGGTTTTATTCCTGGATCCTGCAAGCTTATAAAGTCGTTCAGAATTTGTTAAATCAGCGTTACAATTGTAGTGCCAAGCAAAACTCCTCGAGTTCGTTTTACGAGTTAGCTCAAATGGTCCAAATACACTGCAGATCCAGAATAGCCATTTCATCAAAAAGTCATCTACCAAGCGCAACCCAACACATCATATGCAATTGAAAAACTTGTTCAAAAAACTAAACTAGACAAAATACCTGGATGGAGGTCCCTCCCGTTCAACCGTCTTCAGACTCGGGTCTTATTGTGGTGGACCCCAATCATAAAATCAAGGATGAATCAAATGAAGTGATTGAAAAGTCAACTTCCGGTGAATCTATCCAATTTGACTTGGGCGAAATTTTTGATCCAGTTACCAAATCCACCATTCATTTAAAAGGTACCATTCCACTCATTGGATCATATGTCAAGCCAGACCCAAGTTTAATAGAGTTGATGGAAAGTTTTCTTACGGACTACCTTACGGAAAAGCTTGAAATTCCTTGGAGAGAAGATCAATTACAAGGAGAATTCAGTTATGTTCGGGAAGCAGTTAAAATGATTGCGGCATTTAATTCATTAGAAAACAATGAAATGGAAGCAACTCTTGGAGCAACATTCTTTTCTATTTGTTTCTTGTACACAGATGATTTCTTACATAAAATAGCATCTTTCAACACGGAACAGTCCGCAGCAGATGTAAGTAACCGTATATTCGAAACTGTGATTGACATTATTTGCGGAAGATTTAAGAATTTGGATGAAGTAGCCCGAGTTTCGTTAATTCCTGCTCTGGATCCCGTTTTCCAAATGGTTTTCACTGGAGCCGAGTACATGCAAAAGGCGAACTCTGACTTTCGTAACATGTGCGAATATTTCTGCAAAGCATTCAAAAGCGATTGGAAAGCAACAGTGTTGATGAAGCAAACAGAACTCATTGACGCCTGTTCTGATGAAACTTATAAATTACTTCGTGGGAGAGACGTCGCAGCCAGAACCACTATTGAAATTGGGCTTCTCCTACATGGGGTTCGACTTGACAAAAATATCCGCTCACATCCTGTGCTCAAGCTATTAATTCAAGTGACCGGAATTACGGCTGGATTGGTGAATGATTTGATTGGGGTTAGGAGAGAATTATTGAACAGGGAAAGCAGCAATTTAATCGTGCGTGTTATGCGACGAGATAAAATTTCTTTACAGACAGCTTTTAATGAACTCGCATGTCTAGTTAAAGCACAAATGGCGGATATTGCATTACTATTCCAAAAATTGAAGCAAGATTTGCCAGAAGATGAATCAGTCAAAGCGGTTTTGATGGTGATTCAAAATTTTCTTAATGGTCATGTGCACTACTATGACTGCAATCAAAGGTATTGCGGAGTTAGAATTAGTAGTGTTAGTGTACAAGAATAAAATATTGGGTAATGTTATTGAACTGCTCATTTGCTATTTGTTTTGGTCAATTGTTGCATGTATCGTTATTCAACTGTTGCATGTATTGGAATTAATTGACGGAAACGAGATCAAAGGAGTAAAATCTGCAATTTATTTCAATGCATTTCTGTTTTAGTAAGTAATGTGCTTAACTTTGATGTAATAAATACTTAACTGGTCCCAGAAAATTTTATTTTACAATCGAAATTAATAGACAAAGAACTCCGCTGCTGGCCTTCAAAACTCGCTGAACTCCCACCCATAGATGTGCTCCTTCCTTAGCACTACGCCGTACACCGAATTCAAACCCAATTTCACATCATCCGATCCGTCAGAATAGAACTCTGGAAATTAATTTTATTAAAGTTGACTGACTAACTTTATCCGTTGTGAAGACCACAATTACAACTTCAACTGTCACAGGTTGGGTTTCAGGTATGTATAAATATAAACGACATTGACATTGTAATCTTAAAAGAGGGAGCAGCTTAGCATTTGATTCCGCAATTTGTGTTTACTTCGGATCTGTCTCGGCCAGGTGTCTGGACTGCCGGACGGTCACCCGGTCACGGCCCCGTTTAGTATGAACCCTAAGAAAGGTTGAACAATAATTAATTTGAATTCTATTTGAAGGTTTTAGACATGGCAACTACTTTTTTGGACGAAACTTTTCCAACGGAGGAGCAATTTGAGATACCGTCTACTTCAGCGAATGGAACTAATGGACACGAAGTGTCACTGGCGAAGACCTGGATTTCTGGCTATGACCCAGAGCCAGAGCCAGTCTGGGCGAAGCAATACGATTTCTTGAAGCTCCTCTTCCGCACTTTTAATATGGCTGATTTAACATCTGCATCTCAAGTGTGTCATATGTGGTCAGAAATTGGGAGAAATGCTCGGAAAAAGAGATGGAATTTACCATTTGTCATCCTGCACAATCCACATGACGGCCACCCGTACCCTTTAAGCCGGATGCATTCTAGATTTATCAATGACTTAGGTCAAAGGAACTACAGCCCATCCTACGAAGAAAACCTACGTGAAGGATTTCGCAACTTCTCAGAACCACAATTTATATTTCTGATCGGAACAGAAGGCTGGCAAGAAGTTCAACTTCAGAGCAAATTCGAGGAGAATGTGGAGAACTGGTCGGAACGAAAAGTAGATGGTGAATGTAATAATTTATTATTCATATTTCAAGGGAAATGTGCTAAGCTAGTTTCAAATCCATTTTTTAAATGTCATCTTTACTGTTTACAGGTGATGCAGAAGAAAAAATATTTCCAACTCCAGAGGAATTACAACACTTGCACATGCGAAAATGCATTTTTTCAGCTGTTCCAAAATGTATTCCGGGAATAGCAGTGATGGCAACTGGGGTGGTATCCATTGTTCCGGGACACCAGGGCACAACTGTCGAAGAAGAGATTTCAGATATTCCTATCATTACTAGTTTGGCTATACCTCGGGTCCCCGGCTTGAGACTAAAAACATTTATTCTGAACTCTCAAACGAAAGAAAAGTATGGCGAGAAGAACGTAAGTCATGCATAGTACATTTATTATGTGATATTATTTTTTATTCCGACATTATTTGTATATTTTAAATATTTTGTGTTTTAGCATGCTGAATGGAGGAAGCATCATAGGGAAATTCTTAATATTACTCCCGAGGATAATGTCAAGGGAATTCTCCTATTCCACATGGACAGAAACAATTGGGATCGTCCCTGTGTTTTAACATCTATTCATGAATATATCAAGTAATATTGATTTATTAATTTTGAACGCTGGTTAAGTTGGGTAACATTTAATTAGGGTTTAATTCAATTAATTTCAGACTGAACCCAAGTACAGCAATGGGTGGTGGAAAAATGATTTCATCTTTTGACAGAGTCGACAGAGAAGGGAATTTTGGTGACCTGAAGAGCAGTGGTATCTTAATTTGCTGTGATGATGATGATATAAACCTTAGAGTAGCTTCTGTTGCGTTGTCTGAAAGAGGAATCTCCACTGCCAATATGCAAAAATTATTAAAGGTAAAATTAGACCAGCTAGCTTTAGTCGCATGTATATATACGATTATTACTCGTTTCTGCCTTTTTCTTTAGTTCAAAACCAAAGGAATGGATGTTGGGACAGACAGCTTTGCCCTCATGTTTGCCTGCAACGGGCGCGGGACTGAGATGCACGGAACCAGACACGTCGAATCATCACTTTTTCATCAGCATTATCCCAACACACCGTTGATTGGAGCTTTCACAATGGGCGAGTACGTTTATGAATATATCTCTGGAGAAGATAGCAAATTTCCAAAAGACGCGGGTGCACTTGAGCGCACTTTTACAACCGTTTTTGTATTTGTTTCTTGGAAGCGGAACTAATAATGATCCGAGAATGGACCCGAGGAATTTTTCTAATCTGGTGCATCACATTACATCACTATAACTCAAATCATAAAAGTACTGAATTCACAGCTGGTTTTGCTTTTAAATTGACACCTCGGGTGTCTGCTTCTATTGTGTGGCTGTGGCTAATTTTATTAAGGTGAATTGTATAAGCACCAACTTGAACACTAATACGTATCTCATAATAGTCCTACAGGGATCTCATTTCTTAACCTCATTCTTCCTAGCACGAACTTCTTTGTTGTACCTGCAGCAATGTACTTTATGAAAATCAAGTTTTCTCTATTTAAAAACCCTTCGGATAGGCATATGTACTCTGTATCAGATAACTTCGATGTTGAATTTAGAAATTTGATGTGCAAACTGGAAGTGGTTTGCGTAGCTAAGCTTATAGAAACGGCAATATAAATACTTTGAGCACTACGGAATCCCCGCACATGTTTTTTTCATTTAATTCTGAATTTACTGTTTTAGCGCAAATTGAGCACAATACCTCCTCTTTAGGAAGTTAGTCATAAACGATGCACACTGTTTAGTTGTGTTTATTGTTTTACGGTAGACAATAGATGGGTGTCAATAACTGCTGTTGGGTAAGCGCGGATTGGAATAATTCTACCTAAATAGACATTCCCATGCAAAGTTAGTTAATATATTTTATTATATAATTATATTATATTAGTTAATATATTTTAATGAGCAACCAACTATTTATCTGTGTTGAATCAGGGCATGGTATGGTTTTGGGGAAAGAGTAATCCCAACTTCGGGCACTGTGCTTAGCTGTGGAGAATGATTCGGGGATTTTTGCAATGTGAAGTTCTGGAGAAAACCTGTGAAGTAGGTGAACAGAGATGCTCGGGCCAGTACTTCACCAAGGCAAACGCGCTTCCCTAATCCCAAATTAATTCATTAAGGTCGCATTTAGTTTTTTTACTATGTTATGAATAACTACAATTCTATTAGCGTGCAGATACCTGCTCCGAATGGAAGAATATTGGTCGCATTCACAACATTCATGTCTGCATCAAGGAATCGTTCTGGTCGGAAAACGTGGGGATTTGGCCACATGACTTCGTTCATATGCATTCCATATGTATTCAGGATTCCGATGGTCCCCTATATTTGTCCAATTATATTAATGCATTCCACACAAATACTACTCATTACATCAATCATGCAAAACTCAACCTTGGGAATTTGATATTGACCTAACGTTGTATCCTGGGTTGGGGATCGAATAATTGTTGGAACGACATTTGCCAATCTTTGCACTTCAAGAAGTGTTGCCTCAGTGTACGGCATTCTATTGGGTCAAACCAAATACACATTGTGTAAATGTTAAGATTAGCTTTTATGCATATCTCTCTTACTTCGCCTTATCGTCAAAAGTGGGGAATCTGTTTCTCCCAACAACGGAATCAATTTCCTGTTGGACTTTAGCCTGCACCTCGGGATTGAGCAACATGTACAACATTGCAAATTCCAGTGTATTACTTGTAGTTTCTGATCCACCCAAAAACAAATCCTGAGCGACAATTATAAACTGTTCATCTAAATTAAATAACAGTCATGCAAACAAAACATGGGAATATTAGAAGTGAATGCAAGTATAAAATTATGGAATAAGGGCAAACCCGTATAATAGTTTAATTCCGAAGTCATTCCTTTGTGCTTGTCAATTTCCGTTAGAAACACGTCTATGAAATCCCGTTGTTCTGTTTTGTAATGGTTTTCTGCTCTTCGCTCTTCAAGAAAATTCTGGAAATGAGAAAATGTCAGCTTCAATTTTTAGCTGCTATGCTAGGCTGTGTTTCGGGGCTTACTGACACGAAAAAAATTCTGCATAGCGGCCTGGTATTCCGTCCTCTGCTGATTTTTTGGCAAAATCCTATACAAAACAGGAAATGCGGCATTGAGGGTAGCGCGTGATCCCCCAATTGAATACAATTTGGTCACTTGGTCAATTTTTTCAATGAGCTGCTGCATTTTAGCATCATCGTGTGAAAATCGGAACCCAGCAATCATATTCCATAAAGTATTCAACACTGCTACAGTGAAAAACTGTTTCATGCAAATAATATTATTTCCGTCATCAATGCTTGTATTAAGATTGTCCATTAAATCCTTCAGTTCCTCTTGCATTGTGGCCTCCATACTTTTTTGTTTTCCAAATCCAAAATCGCGGAGTGCACGAACGCTGAACCGTCGCATTTCTTTCCAAACGTCCCCACCAATCCATATTAATCCTTATAACATAAACCACAAATCAAATTTAAAATGTACTTAAATACATTGGAGGAATTTGATGCTCAATGTACCCAATGTTTTTCCAAATGCTCGGTCTGCTACAAATTTGTCGTAATATCTATCCACCCATACATCGCTAGAGAGTACCTCTTTGATATATTTAGAATCTTCTGTTAAAACTGCAATGTATAATGTCCAATTAACACTACATTAACAACGTGCAATAATGTAAACACACCTTGATAAAGAGCACCCAATTGAAGAAATGATAATGAACCATATTTTTTTTGTTATTTTTGCAAACATTTGGTATGGAGTGCACCCCCTTTGCAGCATTGCCAATTGAAATATATTCCCAACAACTGGAAGTCTTGTGGGACCTTCAAGATGGTAATTCTTCAATTAAATTAACAGCCAATTAAAAGGCCGTAAACTCTGAATGTTTTAATTTAGTAAATTGAATTGTGTTAGTATTCATACTTCATACCTGGAGGGAAACCATTAATTGGATTGTTTAAACGGAAATACCACACCACAAGGATAAATAATACAAGAAAAATTATTTCGAGAAACATGACTAGACTTTCCGAATTGCTTAATAAGACTACAACTAACTACAATCTTAATCAAATGCTTTGAGCTTTTTACACATACTTAAAAATCTTCAAGCAAGCTTGTGCACCGACTTGCTCATGAAGGTTAACATTTATCTCATTATCAGCTAGGTCACGCTGGTCGTGTCGGGTCAAAGTAAATACCCATTCATAAATATGTGTTTGCGGCTTAGCAGCATAGCATATAGCAGACACAAATTCATTACTAGAAATTGGGAAGAATAAGTTGAAATAAACTTGGGAAGCGCGGCTAGGTCAACTGTGCTATGCTTTATTTAAAAAATTAACTTTAATTTCATGCTGGTTTCGGTTTTACAAATTGTTTTGCACATGTACTCAACCTCGAACCGAACCAAGACAATATGCAACAAATGCAAAGTCACTAATCAGATAAAGACCAATGTTACATTTTAAATACACTTGGAATACGGATTTTCTGTAATTATTTTAGAATATAATTACCACAGCCAATTTCTGCTCCAGACAACACACTATAATAGCAGATAATGGAAGTTACCAATATCTGAAATCATTTTCCCAAACTTCCGATGCTCTCACTGAATACTCTACGTAATCAAACGGAAATCTTATTACAAAGATTTCACACTGCTGCCGTAAAATTCTGTAACCCCTTGTCTAAAGCAGACGAGTAACTTTGTAACACTTTTGAAATATTTCAAATCCACATTTACAAATATTTATAAAACCTATAAACCATACATCCGAAACTAATCGCAGCAGAGTTCCTGGATAGCTTTCCTTTAAAGCGGACCAAATCTTGGTTTACCCTTACCACCTTACCTTACCATACATCTTTCGATAACAATGACTCAATCTGCACGTAAAGCGCTGCACGATTCAGACCTCGAAGGTTTGGACGTAGAGGAGGAGCAACGCGGTGTTGACGTCGATGCCTCGGCTGGTAAGTGTCTCCTATAGTGTACATATAACAATATACCAATACAATATTTGACATTCGGAAACAACTTCTGATTGTAATTCTAGTTCATATGGATTTAAGCATTCTTTATGTCCGCCCTCGCCCTGGTGCACGTGTTCCAGGTCCGATGACTTACCATAGCATCGAATCCAGAATCTCACGCGAAAATGTGCTGCGTTTATTTCTTCCGCCTGAGCATTACATCATTTATCTGGAAAGAGCCGAACAATTGTATCCAACGCTACCGGAAGAACCAAGTACCCTGACACCCCAATCCGAAACCACTGATGATAATGGCAACTCTATTCCGCCTGTGGCGAACATAGTGGTGGCACCCGTCGATTCTCCGTCTCCGCAGCCCTCGGAATCCGAATAAACACAACCAGATCCTCGGTGAAGGAAAAATTACGAATGTATTTGGCATTGTTTTACTACGCCAAATATTACATCTTGTACAAATATATTAATGCACGGTGAAATAATTAAAAAATAGCAAACTAGTTGTTTGAAATTTTGAATTTTTTATTGTTACATATGATGGCATGGTATACGGGTACGCACATTTAAGTGTTAGAATTTAAGTAGGATCTAAGGAAACTTGAATTCAATGAGTCCATTAAATTTCCTCTCGGTATTTCACTTGTACATGGTAGGAATGTGGAGAAAGTGTAAATCCAACGTGTGGATCACTGGTTGGTGTCGGATGATTTGGAGATTTCTGGAAAGAAAATCTTTGCAGAAATGCTGTAAAATATGTGAAGAGTGATGCTCTCGCGAGTACTTCCCCAATGCAAACTCGTTTACCTAAATACATAGAAAATTTAAATTTGTGCTCACTCCAAGTGCAAATTTGATCAAATCATTTACCTAATCCAAACGGCGTAATGTTATTTGCATTCACTACATTCATATTGTCATCTAGAAATCTTTCAGGGCGAAATTCTTGAGGATTTGGCCACATTGTTTCATCCAAGTGCATCCCATATGTATTGATAATACCCACGGTGCCCTAACAAAATACATGAATTACATAAGAACTGTCAGCGTTATGATTATTTTAAAACTTCCTGGCCAAATTATAAGAAAATTCAAAATATCATTAGATCACCTTTGGAATACGATAATTCCCTAAAGTAGTGTCCTGTGTTGGAGTTCGAATTATTGTAGGAACTACATTTGCCAGCCTCTGGATCTCATGGAGGGTAGCTTCCGTGTATGGCATTCTATGTGCATAACACATTCGTTGAAATTATATATACTCTGGTATTTAAAATTGTCCTTCATTTATTCCGAGCCAGACCCTTACTTTGGCTTGTCTTCAAAAGACGGCAATCTAATCTTTCCAATTACGGCATCAATTTCCGCTTGGACTTTTCTCTGGATTTCCGGATATAATATCATGTAAAGGATGGCAAACTCCATAGTATTACTGGTAGTTTCGGATCCAGCAAGAAATAGGTCAAGCGCAACGATAATGAATTGCTCGTCTAAGTATGAGCAGTCATTTCCAAATGATTGGTTAGTTGCGTTTGTAGGGCATTTAATGCAGAATTTTGTGCATATTAGTTTGAAACTGTACCAGTATAGTAATTGGGTTCAGACTTCATTTCCTTGTGTTTATCAATTTCCATGAGAAATACATCTGTGAAGTCCCGTTGTTCGAGTTTATAGTGTCCATCCGCCCTCCTTTCATCGAGGAAATCCTGAATTATATTTGTACGGTTAAGTTTGAGTATTCTTTTTTTTAAAACTTATTATGATTGTCTAGGCCAAACTCTGAAAAACTGATGCATCGCGTTCAGGAATTCAGTCCTTCGTTTATTTTTGGGCAGAATAGAATTCAAGATTGGAATTGCTGTGTGCAGGGATGAAAGGCGTCCGCCAATAGTAACCAATTTAGTTGTCTTGTCAATCTTGTCTACGAGCTGTGCCATTTTCGCATCATCGTGAGAAAATCGAAAACCGGCAATCATGTCCCATAATGTGTTAAGAACTGCCACTGTAAAATATTGTTTCATACAAACAATGTCGGTGCCATTGTCTATATTTTTGCCCAGAGTGTCCATCAAGTCCGTGAGTTCCTCCTGGATTGTGGATTCCATACTCTTTTGTTTCCCAAATCCAAAATCCCGAAGTGTTCGAAGGCTAAATCGGCGCATTTCCTTCCAAACTTCACCACCAATCATTAAAATCCCTGCGAGTCATCCAAGTTTGTCAATTCCAAATTTGCCTGTACATTTCATATGACATGCAAACAGAATTTACCCAGAGGTTTTCCGAATGCTCGTTGTGCTAGAAATTCGTCGTAGAATCGGTCTACCCATACGTCGCTGCAAAGTATCTCTTTGATCATTTTGTAATCTTCAGTCACGACTAATATATAGAAACCAAAAAAATAAATTCAAATCTATTGCGAGTGAAAGTGTTCAGCGGTGAGGCTGATGAGGCACCTTGATAGTTGACTCCGATTTGCAAAAATGTTAGCGGGCCGTACTGCTTTGTGAGTTCGCGGAACATAATGTACGGTGGTCTTCCTTTTTGAGTCATTGCTAATTGTATCATGTTCCCAATTACCGGAATCCGCAAAGGACCTGTGCATATTCATGCAGTGCAGTTTAGTATTTATTAATTAGTTTTATGCAAATGCGAACCATATTACTCTATCCAAAATTTTGAAAAGATAGTTTCACCTGGTGGAATGCCCTTAAGCCGTTCATCGCTGCGACCAAAGTACCACAACAAACAAGCACTGACAAACACAAAAATAAACTCTAACAACATTTTGTAGCGTTGTGCTGTTGCGGCTCAATAATTAATTTAATTTGAATCAGCCTATGTCACAGCTTACAGTGCGCTTATATGCTTGCGTGATAAAGCTAAAAGAGAATAAAACACAGCAAATAGAAATCATCATGCATAACTTCATGAGCAAGGCAAAAGTCAAAACAAGTGGATTGATTTGATGTGTTTATCAAGTTTATCTGTTGCTAGCTCAGGGTCGTAGTCAGAATACGATCCACGCAGAAGGTCAAAGTATTTTTTCAAGTTCTCTATCATCATCGTTATTTCTTCATATTAAAGTAATAGAATACCTTAATGCCCAAGTTTACAGTGTGACTTGACTTGAGTGACTCATGTCACGTCACGTCACATGAATCATGCAATATTCCTTCCTGCTATAACGTTTCTTCCAAGCAATAAATTGTAACTGGACACCACACTGGATTGGATCCTGATTCTAGTCCTACGTATTATGATGATGCGTTTGTTAAGTCGTTTTAATCATACTTATCATGCCCAGCCCACCACACCTCGACCACTAAATACATTTGCTAAATCATCGTGCCAGATTCAAAGGCAAAAACAGGCACCGGGAATAACCGGGCCAGGAAACACCGGGTTTTTAATTGGTCAGGCATGCAGTATGGATAAACAGATAGATTCCTTTGGAAATAGCTGGATTTCGTTGCTTCATTAAAAATTTAAATGCCGATTTAAAGAATTAAAACTGTTGTCAAACATGTCAACTTCATGTTCGAAATGTGCGAAATTCTTTGCACCAACCATTCCCGCCATCTACACCAAAGCTTGCTCAAGAAATGCGTCATGTGTTTTTCTTAGAGGATGTATTTCGTTTGGATTTCGTTTCAGTTCTCACCCCTTTCATCTGGGAGGAGGACTACCAAATCCAAATTGTGTCAAAATTATCAAAATTTACAAGCAAAATCAAATTTCTTCATTTTAAATCACTGGAAAAGCTTATCACTGCTATAATTAACCACAGCGTCAAACATCCGAACCTGCATCCAAGTAATTTCTGACCAAAAGTCAACAATAGTCGTAAGTAATTTTTTAAACTAGAGAGTACGATTTAAATTACTATAGCTAGCGAGCAGGCTTGTTATGATGGATAGGATAGGCGACTAAGAAGTGCTTGATTTTAGAAGGCAGATTGCTAAAGCCAAGTATTCGCGACCAATGGTCAAGAGCTGCCGTTAACGAAAGACATTCACTGTCCTTTGTCATAGTTAATTTAATTTCAAGCTAAAATAAAAAGCGTTAGAGCTATTATTCACATTGCACGCTACGCTACATAAATTGGAGTCATAATTTACTGGATTGGACAGAATTGACAGGCCCGGCCTTGACCTTCAGCTCGCCTGAATGAAGATGTCGATGGGAACTCCTCGCGCCGAGTCCGAGGACCAAGCCAAGCTTCGGTTTCAAGTTGAACTGGAATTCGTCCAATGTCTCGCCAATCCAAATTATTTGAATTTCTTGGCCCAACGAGGGCATTTGAAAGACCCAACGTTCATCAATTACCTGAAATATTTGGAATACTGGAAGGAACCAGAGTACGCAAAATTCCTGAAGTATCCCATGTGCCTCTCTTTCCTTGACCTTCTTCAAAAACCTGAGTTCCGGAAAGAAATAGCAAATAACAAATGTGCGAAGTTTGTCGAAGATCAGCAACTTCTTCACTGGCAACACTACGTACGGAAGAGAAGTAAATTGGCACCCTCTATACCTGTTCCCGGTGGAGGGGATGGTCAGGGTCAAAGCTCGGCGACCTCGACTACAGCTACAACTACGGCATCAACAGCTACCAGTTCGTCTTCCCAAACTACTGCAGTTCCACAGACCATTTCTAACTGCTAACACTAATAGCACTAGCACTAGTAAACAAAATTGATCAGTCATTTTTATTTTATGTTACAAATAGCTATCCCTAATGTACAAGTACGAATGTTAGTTACGCTTTGGTGGGTTTGGGGAGTATTTCATGTAACTTATTAAATGTGCTTAAACCGAATAAACTTAAGTAATCTCAAATGTAGTACCATTGCGGCACTGACTTATTTTAGTTGGATTGGTGAATTCTTCTTAGATTTTGTTGTTTGTCAGGTTAGTGAGGTTTAGTAATTAATCAGACATTGGTCGCGTAGTCTTGGACAGTTAGTTGCATGCGCCACTGAAAGAATTTTAGGCAGTAGCTATGAATACTTTGAGGTTGACCTGGGAATTAACACCAGTTCGTTGTATATTTTATTTCCAGAATTTCTACAACTCACGAGCCTATTCTCCTTTCTGTGATTTCTCGAGTCAACTCCGAGACCGGCGGTGCTGCTATCCTGGTCCTCTTGGCCCGGGCTTTAATTCCTGACAAATTANTCTACAACTCACGAGCCTATTCTCCTTTCTGTGATTTCTCGAGTCAACTCCGAGACCGGCGGTGCTGCTATCCTGGTCCTCTTGGCCCGGGCTTTAATTCCTGACAAATTAAGACTGACTCAGCGAGAGTTCTTGCTTGTATCACAATAATAATATGGCGTCCATTGGGGAAACTATTGTACAAGCCATAATTTCTACCCCTCCGAGTAGCCTTGGAACGTCCCCTGGTGGTACCAAATGCCCATGGGCTCCACAATCACCAGCATCGTCCCCTCCAATTGACAGCATAAACCTGGCTGATATTATGAGTGAACAATTGGCGGAGGATCTTCAAGATCAGGAGCAGAATTTCTTTCTGAAAGAGGTTCTGTCTGGAGCGACTGGCGCTACAAAGGAAAGCATGGACTTTGCAAGAACGCTGGAAGAATTAGTTAATAGTAATCCAGGGGATACTGGAAGTGATGAATTGATTGCTCAGATGCTTCAGTTACAATATGACAAAGAGGCTGACTCCAATTTGAAAAAAGTCGAGCAGCACTTCAATGGGAAATCAAAAGGTAGGTTTTCCAAACTTATCGTTATGGGCCAATCGCAAACATTACATAATCTTCTATCTAATGATAACTGTAGTATCCGTGTCCCTTGCAAACTATTTGGTGTCTCCCACTGACGATGCGGAAGACTCTGAGGAGGAAGATTTCAGAGAACCGAAAGCTTGGGACTCTTTTGAAGTACGTAATTTAGTTGTTCTAAGTTGGAGCGGAGGTCACCGAGCCAAGTTTACTACCTACTTTTTATTTCCAGGCACATGAGAAGGCTTTTCCTGCTATGTCAGGTCGTGGCTATGTTCGAGTAAACAACACAGTCGTCACTAAACATGATATGACAATGAGCCAGCGGAGAAATGCTTGCAGAGTTATGGAATTTCCTCCTGGTATTCAAACTGGAGACGGGGCCAGTTTTGATATGAAGCTGTCTAATAATGTAAGTGGAAACTGTCGGAAATTAGCATGTATGTCTCGTAAGGGTTATATGAAGTTAAAGCACAAGAGTTCGACTTATGCTCAATAGGTATTCAATCGCCTAAAAGTGTATTCAAGAGCTGAGGAGACTCGACGCACGCGCTTGCATGACAAATCGGAGAAATCTACCTCTGATTGGGCTATCGATCAAAAAACCAAACTAATGCTTTACAAAATGGTGAACAACGAAGTTCTATCCGAAGTCCATGGAATTGTTTCGACAGGCAAAGAGTCGATTGTTGTGTACGCCAAGTGCCCCAAGTATGCACAATGTGTTCAAAATACAGGTATTTATTCAGGGTATATATTTTTCAATTTGTTATTTACAGAAGGAAACCAGAAGATGACAGTTCCGAAGACATGGCAATACCAGCTGTTGAGTTAGGAGCATCTGCACTTCAAGAGCTTGTATTTGATGAAGAAGAATGTGCTATTAAGATTTTCAAGACAAGTTTGAATGAATTCAAGTCAAGAGATAAATACATCAAGGACGATTATCGCTTTAAGGACCGATTTTCAAAGCAGGTATTTATTTACAAATTCAAAAATATGGACAATCTTAGCATGCTTCCTAGCCTTTGAATTCTAAACCTAATTTTAAAAAATTTTAGAATCCGAGGAAAGTTATCCACATGTGGGCTGAGAAGGAAATGCATAATTTGAATCGAATGGTTGCATGCGACGTCCCATGTCCTCAAGTGATTTTGCTCAAAAGACATATTTTGGTTCTAAGCTTCATTGGAAAAGACGGCAAACCCGCACCCAAGCTGAAGGAGGTGAAATTTACCCAGGATGAGGATTTGAGGGAAGCATACGATCAAACCATCAATGTAAGAAACTGAAATGCGTTAATTGTCGATAGAAAAGGGATTCCCTTGGACTTTGCACATAAGGGGTCATTTTGTTTATTAACTTCACCTAACAGGGCATGAAGAAACTGTACAATGACTGCAAATTGGTTCACTCTGATTTATCAGAATTCAACATTTTGTGGCATGAGGGAAAATGCTATTTTATTGACGTGAGTCAATCCGTTGAGCCAGCTCATCCAAACGCATTGGAATTCCTCTACCGGGATTGCACTAATATTTGCACCGTAAATTGAAACCACAAGTGTATTCAAATTTAGTGATAAAACATTTAAAAATATTAATTTTTTTCTAATAATTTTGCAGTTCTTTAGCAAACGCAGACTCGAAAATATCCACACTCCAGAATCTCTATTCACTGACATTTCTGGATATTCTTTGAGCGCCGCTGGTGGACCCGACGTTCTCTCCCAAGTAACTTCAATAATAATAGCTCATAAAATTGAAAGTTGTGGTGTATAAACCTGATCTGGGGAAATTTTAGATCCAAAATTATGAAAGGAACATGGAGCTGTTAACATTCGCCCTATCTGACAAATCATATCCATTCGAATATTGTTGGGAACAAAGTCAGCGTGATGACAGTGATTAACTAGTCCATTGAACACATTTGAATTCGGACCTCAAAATCTTACGCACCAACAATTACAGTGCACGCAATTGGCTAGCCTAAATTTAAAAGGACTTTATTGATTTACAATTCAGAATATCCCAAAATTCAAAATTATATCATGATCTGATAGAGAATAAATTAGTAAAATCACAAAATTCCAAACAAGTTTGGCACAGCACACCTTTTTTTCGATGCGTCAAAACACTAGAGTTGCCATTGGTGTCCTATACTCTGTTTGACGTTGTTTTACGTTGTACTGTTGATTGATACGTTCAACTTGCAAATCGGTTTTCCACATTGACCTTGCCTTCTTACTTGAACACTTCTAATTTTTACTTCAATTTCCTGACAAAGGAATATGTCTTTCCGTCATGCCAATAATAACGAAAATCCGATGATCAAGATGGCAAAGAAGGATCGTGCTAAACCCAAGCGAGTAACTAAGGCTCGCCTGCCTGTAAATATATCATTATTTATTGTATTTTAATACTCGCAAGCAGAATAGAGTACCTAAGGAGGATTTTTGCCTATAAAGGTTGAAGTAAGGCGTGAAAAATTTATGAAATATCTCGAAGACTCTGGAATCATACCTAATTTGTTGAGAGTGATGGGGGATTTTTACCAGCAAGGCGACGCTAACGCTCCAGCTAATGCTTTTGAATATATACGTGGCCATTTATCTAAAGGTTCACCGATTCCAAGTCAATCAGGCAACCTTGACAATAAGATTGAGAAGCTTCAAGAACAGGTGAAATAACTAGAGCCTCATAGTACCAATTTATTTCATGAATTAAGACTTGTTGATTGTTGTCATTCGTCAGGAAGCCAAATTAGAGGCACAAGTTGACGCATTGACTACCATTATATTGAAGTTCGGGCCACCCAGTGACCCTGCAGAATTACAAGAGTTTGAATTGCTAACTGGAAATGCTCGCATGGCCGTCAATTCATCCAATGATGAAGTAGAGTATCCTGAGTGACCTTGCTTTATATTTGCAACGGAATGCTACCGAAGTCAATTTTAAATTAATTTACATACTTAATGGACGAATTCCTGAAATAATCTTGTGTTGTCAATTAAATTGAGAAGCAATGAAAAAATAAAATGTTCGTGAATTAGTCCAGTATTCGAACAAGCGTACAATTTAGTACGCCCAGCTTTATTATTCACGCCTTATATTTGAGCAGAGAGACATTCTATAAATTTGGTTTCAATACTTGTTGAGATGCTATTTATACTGAAGATTCGTATACTACTTAAGCATATGTAAAGTTAAGTTAGTTGAGTTTTTTCATTTGAATTCCGGAGATTTAGTTCTCAAAATCGCTTCCTACATCGCCTACGAGACCTTCTCCGAAATCGTCTCCGAAATCGTCTCCGAAATCGTCTCCTAAATCATCTCCGAAATCGCTTTCCTCAGATTCCGATAAACGACCATTCCCAGCAACCTGGTTCTGCGCTGGCAATTGGACAGGAGGGTCTGCCTCTGCTGGTGGATCCACCAATTCAATCCCATTTTCGTTGATGATGACGTTCCCTTGCTGAAGGCTGGTCATTCGTTGTTGATGCTCTGCAACAAGAACATCATATCTAGCACGGTATGTTGCCTTTTCCTCTGGAGTCTTTGCTTTCCAAAGATCTGAAGCCATTTTTCCCATTTCAGAAATAGTGCGACCATTTCCACGCTCAGCCTATTTTAAATTCACATGCAACCATTTTATTGTTGCTTTGCACTAAAGGAAGCACATATTGTTAGTGTAGTAGATTTAGTCAATGCTTACATCCCAGAGCTCTTTCACAAGCAATGCAAATGCAGATGCGGGTCGTTTTACGAAATTCCTTTGTTGTGTCCAGCATTCCATTTCACGGGTGTATCGAGCACGATCATCAGTGCACATTGCCTCATAAAATGCCTTCCTCTGTGAAGACAAATTCTTCCATTGCTCACCCGCATCCTTCATTGCATTCTTTGCCTGCAGTCAAGTTCAAATGCAAAGCAAGTAATTTAATTAAAGTTCATTCAACTAATTAATTCGATTGTCAATCTGTCTCGACTTACAACCCTCCCAGGACGTAAATCTCGGAAGTAGTCTTTCAAAAACATGGAATATGCAGTTTGTGCCTTCTTTGGTTTGGGTGGCAGAACGGTATCCACACGATAATGGCGTTTGCGTTTTCGTGGTTGTTCGTTTGGGACTTCAGCGGCTTCTGGGCTTCTCTCTTCGTTCAGCAGTTCAACTCCGTCTCCTCCAGCCCCAACGTCCACCATGGCCGCCATTCTCACAATCAATTAGCGAATGTACTAGTAGTACAACAATGGAATTCGAAAACTGAATCTAAAAGTGCGACTTACTCCTACCAGAAGCAAAGGAGATATGCAGAAGGAGACCAGTGCGCCGACTCGAGACAGTTGACAGCTAAGCTCAGCGACGCGACGCGTTTGTGCCAAACTTTGACCACTTGGTTGCCTCGTCAACGAAGATATTCCATTACCAATTTCATTTTGAAGCCAAATTTTACCATTTGCCTGCCATTTAAAAAATAATTTCCTACTGTGATCAGTCAAGACCGCTGGACCGCGTTATTCTAGTAGTAGACAAGTAGTAGCAGAAAAAAAGTAGACCATCCCACCCACCCGTGGCTGCGACATCAATTCACGATAACTCAAATTGAATCACAAAATTTTGTTCTAAAAATCATTTAAATCATCAGCTTGGTTTATTACAACCCATCTGCATGTTGCTATATAACACTGTCCATTTTAATAGGAGTACTTGGTTTAAGTTTAACTGTATTTATATGCTTAGCTAACCGTAAAGTAATCAGACTTAATGTAACTCATGAATTCGGGGATTACATTACGCAACCCTCCGAGAGATTATGAAATACCTATTCAATTTTACTGTCATCTCTCATCTGCATCTGGGGTTGCTGGATTAGGGAATAATACTTCAAATGAATTGGAGGATTTGTGTATCGTGTGCAATCAGTACTCACTCAGGCTACGACGACAACGTAATAATTTAATCCTTCATTTGAATGCCTGGCCATGCATAGCCAACTAATAGCCAACCAACCATTCACCATTAAAAATATTAAAGTCAAACCCGTGCCATTATTGCTGTGGCCGTGCAGCCTGAGCCTTGCGTGTATGCCCGTGTGTGTTTCGTGTGTATGCATTCATTGAACTTGGCAGTTGACTGGCACATCCACGTTGACATTCGTTCGTGCACCAACTCCGCCCTCAAAAATTGTACTGGGAACTGTACTGGGAACACTTCAAATCCCTCATTCCAAATGCAACAATGTCAGTGGGTCTCCCTTCCTTTTACTGACTGATTTATTGTCATTGTTCTATTTAATTATTTTGGCTCACTTGGTGTTCCCGTTCCCGCTTACCAGCCGAGCCTGGGCGTGCAGTTATTATTTAATTGTGCTTTCCGATTTGTGTAATATAATCATTCCTTTTTTGTAAAATTTACGAACGGTGTGGCGCCCCCATTTCAGTTTTGAGGTGAAAAGGTAAGTAAAATACAATGTTCGCCATAGCTGGGCTTGTTTTGATTGCCGGATTCGTAGATTAATTCTTCAAGCTAAGTTTTGAAGTTAAAGTACTTTTATTAGCAACCCTCAGGTTTGCTTGTGTGTATGTAGGATGTTAAAGGTAATGAGACCAACGAATTTTGCTTTTAGATTTGTTACATGAACATGAAAGCCATAGGTTTTGATTTTGAAATATGTAATGGGTTTTAATTATAAATTGACTTTCGTTCACTGGGCGCTTACAAGCTTACTTATTTTCAGGGCCTGCAGAATATATTTTCTCAATGTATTGGAAACTGGGCCGTTCGACAACGGTTTTGTATTCGTATTCTTGGGGGTGCAAACATCTATGATTCAAGACGACTTCATGATGGCAAGATTAAATTAAACCACTGATGTTTGGATCCTTGAGCAAGTCGTATTTCCACAAAATA
Source organism: Orthonychiurus folsomi (assembly GCA_036851895.1). Taxonomy (NCBI): domain Eukaryota; kingdom Metazoa; phylum Arthropoda; class Collembola; order Poduromorpha; family Onychiuridae; genus Orthonychiurus; species Orthonychiurus folsomi. The sequence goes on along the minus strand of JAAXYW010000488.1, from coordinate 9,268 downwards.
AGAAAGAAAGAGAAAAGAAACTTCTATCTCACCTGTACAAAACGTTCACTAGGATTATAGGATATTCTACACTAAACCTACCAGCACCGAATAGTTACCCTATTGAACCGATTCGCCAGTAGTTAGTAGTAAAGTGCCTATGCAAAATGTCAACTTCCCTGTCTGCCCTGTTTACCCGTCGACGACGCTCAGCTCTTTTGAAATTTGGTGTAGTCCTTACCTTTGTTGTGACTTTGATCTTGTGGAAACAGTCAGGATCGAAGACAAGATCCACATTTAATGGTGGTAATGGCTTCAGCAACTTTATTCCAATGAGAGATAGCGGCAATGTTCTTGAAGAACCTGAGAAACTTATTAGAAGCGTCGATGATGAAGAGAAAGCTCGAAAAGAAGCGGAAAGTGAAAACATGGATGAGTTCTTAATTCCGGTCCTGAGAGATTATAAATACGTGGAGGTCGACTTGAATCCGACGCGAGATATGGAATCAAATGACTATGATGCTGAAATCACCGAAGATGAAGCCAGGGTAGTTCGAGACTTGGGTGAGGGTGGAATCAAGGCCACTGTACCTATGTATCAAGAGGCAGTAGCCGCCGAAATCTTGAAGAAAGAAGCATTTAATCGGTTGTTGAGTGAAATGATATCGGTTAACAGAACAGTGCCGGATACTCGAGAAAAATCGTGAGTACTTTGGAAAGTTACTTTAGCTTTTTAAAAGTGAATGTAATATTTCTTTTTGCAAATTTCAGATGTAAATACGTTGAGTACGATAATGATTTGCCAGATGCCAGCATTGTGATAATCTACACCAACGAAGCGTACTCTAGTCTTGTTCGCACGATTCATAGTGTTATCAACAAATCTCCACCACATCTAATGCGGGAAATTATTCTTGTGGATGACTACAGTGACAAACGTGAGTTAAAAGGAAAACTAGAGCGATATTTAGCTCGGAAGTTTCCCCAGGGGAAAGTACGATTGGTGAAGTTGCTCAAGAGATCAGGCTTGATCAGGGCCAGAATGATTGGTGCTCATCTGGCTGTTGGGAAAACGATTGTATTCCTGGACGCTCATTGTGAATGTGTAGATGATTGGCAAGTTCACTGTCTAAAACATTGTTGGGCTATGTGGCGTCCATGTACCGCTTCTAAATATTTATGTCATATGTCCAGGTTACAACCAATGCTTCAGAGGATAAAAGACGAACGTACTGCTGTGGTTTGCCCAATCATTGATGTAATAGACGAGAAATCTATGGAATACTATCATGGGAATGGAGAATTTTTTCAAATCGGCGGATTCAGTTGGAGTGGACACTTCACTTGGATAAATATTCCAGACTATGAAGCAAAACGAAAGATTCATCACTATTCCCCCACTCGTACTCCAACAATGGCTGGCGGATTGTTTGCAATTGATAGGAAATATTTCTGGGAAATTGGCTCATATGACTCTGATATGCAGCTATGGGGTGGCGAAAATTTAGAGATGTCTTTCCGGGTAAGTTTAAAGATTTCTTCATTTTATCATGCCAAAACAACTACCTATTTGTAATTTTACATTATTTGCTTTTATCTTACGTAAATTAATCTAATCTATGTTTCACTTCTTAAATCAAGGTTTGGCAATGTGGCGGATCTGTGGAAATCATACCGTGCTCACGAGTTGGACACATTTTCCGGAGCTTCCACCCTTATTCATTTCCTGGAAATGTTGACTCTCATGGTCTAAACACAGCTCGACTTGTCGAAGTTTGGTTGGACGATTACAAGGATTATTTTTACCAACACAGGCCCGAATTAAAGGTTTTTGAATGACTGTTTTCTTTAGATTTCATACTTGATCACTGCATGACATATTACAACATTTCTGTGAATTCGCAGACTGCAAAATTTGGTGATGTCAGCAAGCGCTTGGAATTTAAGAAGAGAATGAACTGCAAAAGTTTTGGATGGTACTTAGATAAGGTCTTTAAGGAAAAATTTCGAATGGAAAAGAGCTCTAGTCATGTTGGACAGGTATAGTTTGATTTGAAAGGATTTCGAAGAAAGCTTTTTCATCTTCCATATTTAATTGCCCTATGAATTAATGCAGGTAAAAAACAAAGCGACAAATCAGTGCTTAGACAATATGCAACACTCTGACAGTTCAGAGTATCAGTTGGATGTTTACCCCTGTCATCCACAACTCTATCCCAGTCAAGTAGGTTTAAATTACAATGGTTAAATACTTACATCAGCTTAGTTACTTTTCATTTTGTATCGAATTTATCTTTTGATTGCAGACATTTTTCCTGAGCTTTGAGGGTGAACTTCGACGGGAGAATGAATGTGCTGCTGTAAGATCTGATAAATATCGTGTTGACATGGTCCCGTGTGAGAATTCTGCCCCAGAAGACAAATGGGACTACGAGGGTTCCGCTCTTCGACACCGGGGGTCGGACAAGTGCCTTAGTGTAGCCACGACAAGTGGGAAGGGGGATTTAACAGTCGAGCCTTGCGTCGCCGGATCCCCGTCCCAGAAATGGCAATTCCCAAAACAAAGCCAGGACTAACTTTAATGTTAGGAGCAGAAAGGATGAATGAAATCCTTTTTTAGACCCTATGTGGGAAACTAGGAATTTATGACTGACAAACTTCTTCCATAACGACATTCCAGCATGGGTTGTACCGGTTTTCTTTGTATAATATCAATTGGTGTTCATGTCATTCAATTGCTATATCTATTTAAATCATAATTTGTCTATGGGACCAAAACCAATACTTACTCAGGATACTTACCTTAATGAAGGACTGGACCAAGGTGCTTTAATTGTAGTCTTAAGAGAACTAGCAGTTATGAATGTGAGACGTGTATATCGAAGCACCCAGGTATTTGCTATGGGATTAATTGGAATGAGATTGAGCTTCAAAATTGTACTTTTGGTTGAGGTGGAAGACTGGATATATATATATAACTACTAATTAATTTTATAATAATAGGATTTCAAGTGTAAACGCTTTCATATTTATTTTTATAATGGTTCTGATTGCGTGAGACTGACCAATTATGTTTTAGTCTTGCCTACGTCTCCGCGATCGTCAGGGTTCAAATTTCCGTCCTACTTTTGCATTATTCCCAGCTAGGATAGGTCTTCCAAATTAATCTGGATCAAAATTGGGTAAGATAGTTTGGGTAGGTTGGTAGATTTTAACTCTAGAGGTTTCACCATTCGCATTCCTCTTTTTTAGGGTGGATTTGAACCTAACTAATTTGGGGAGCCAAAAAACGTGACCATGATTTGATTGTTAATGTTAATCCTGCAATGGCTTTACACCAATGTTTTTTTAATAAACACCAGAATGTGATAATTAATTACAAATTGTAAGTTGTTTGAACTGTGGCGTACCGAGAAAGTACTAAAGTACCTTGTGAAAACATAATTGAAGCACACTCTGAGCCCGTTCATTTTCTAAACTGGAGCATTGAAGCCCCGTGTATGGCTCAATCTTTTGTTTATGATATTCATATTAGAGATAAGTTATCGGAAGCCAAGAATCCTTTTCATACTTTCCCATTCATTTGTTCGTCCTTGACGTCATCACCCATTGTCCTTCTCCAGAGACAAATGAATGAGTTCATTCCCATATAACCTGAAGTGAAAACACTTACAGCTAGCTTTTAGCATGGCTCTTCTGCCTTTTGTCATTGTCATTTACCTTTTCACGCTATGGTCACGAAGCTTTTGCTTCGTTTCAGAGATTAATTTAATCCATCCCCTTCGCTCATCATGTATCTCATCACTTACTTGTACCGCACTCGTATTTACTTTGTATTCGCTCTAATCCATTGTTTGATTTTACTAATGCAAAACATATGGACAATTTCTGGAGATCCAAATTCTCTGATGTGTAAGTTTGACAATCAAAAAACCTCGAAGAAGCAACTGCGTAGTTTTTCAAGTATTTTGCTAATCGTGGCCTTGTTCTAACTTTGCGAATAATCTTTAGTTTCGCCTACCTTGCAGCTTATAGTTATTTAATTTTAAATTTCCACTTCTTGCGTCTAAGCTCAAATCAATATGTTTCAAGCCAAGCCATTCACATCTCCAGAATACCCAGACCAGTAGTCATACTATTCCGCAACCTAAAGTTTGAATGTGACAAAACTAGTCAATTTTTTAAAGGTGTCGTACAAACTCTCCAAGGCGCATTTCCCAGCTCCAGCTCTTAGGTCCTAATAGCTTCACGATGCTGCAGAATTCAAGGTGGGTGTAAATGTCACCCAGAACAAGAGGAAGGAGTAATTTATTTAGCAAATTAATCGGACCTCCAAAGTTAAATCCATTAACTAGCACTGCAAAGACAACAAGCCGGTCGTAAAACTTCAACGTATTAACTGGTTTTATGTGGATTTAGCGTGTGGTGGGTGCGGGCAGTCGGGTGTTCATGTCGCACGTCTTTTGCTCGCATCCATAACTCCGTGTGCCGAAAGAGATTTCAGTCCTCCGTGTTGAAATCCCAGGAAGAATTTAAATTGTCAAGTCACAGATTCCAATGTGACTTTTAAGTGCATTCCGTTGTTTAACGAGGCGTACAAGATGGAATTAAATTGAAATGGCAAGAGGAGTGGAACAATAAATTATTTTAACAACTGTTTAGTCACAACTGCATCTGTTTTTATGTTTTTGACTGCATTTATAAATCAAGTCAGAAAAACATTGGATTAATTCTAACAATTTCTAATACTGAATACGGAATTTGGAATTGGTTTAAAATTTGAAACAATGTTCAGCAACAAATTCATCTCTAAACAAAAGCTACTGTATGTTTTCAAAAGCACGGTATTTATTCCAAGTGTAATCATTTACAAAACATAGCAAAATTGTATTTTCGACCCAATCAATTTGGAAGTGTAGGACTCGAATCATTTGGATTATATCTCTCACCCTGCATTTGTAAATTAATTGCTCGACGATAATATGCATTCATTTCGGTTTCGTCCTCATCGGAATTTGTCGCAACACTTGCTGGTCTTGGAGCTGCTGCCATTCGATGGCCGGAAGGCACAGCCGTTGCCGCCCTTTGAAGCCCTGTACTTATAGTGGATGTGGATCCTGACAACGTTGGAGAATTTGTTGGCGTTGAAGCAATGTCATGAGCATGCGCCGTGGCTGTTTTCGTGGCATGACTACGTCCACATCCAGCAAGTAATTCCTCATCAGTGAATCCGGCTCCAAGAGAATTATAGCCATACATCTGGCCATGAGGCATGTGCACAGTCGGCCAATCCGCAACCCGGTGATAATTGTAAGGGACGGCAGAATAGTGGACACAATTATGGATCGGACAGTAACCGGATTGAATGAGATGATGGCCTTGACCGTAGATCAAGGACAATCCTGGATTCTTTGTTGCCCGCAGCAATTCAATCCGTTCCTGCATCCTGACCCCTCGATCGTATGCTTTCTCCACGTCCAATTCCGCCTTAGCTGTTCGACGAAGGGTTGATAGATCTTGGCCATTTTTGGATGATAGGTAAGCACAACGATTGAGGATTTCCTTCACCCGAAGTGTGGTCCCACTTTCGTCGTCATCCTCAGTCTCGCCAGAATTTGAACAATAAGACTCCGCGAATGTCCGCAGAATTGCAACCGGTTGATTGTAGTATTCGCCACGTCGCTCACTATTGAAAGTGTCCAATTTCCCGAGTAGAGTTTCAAAATCCTCTGTTGTGTCCAAATTCAATTGAGCCGCCAATTCATGGGGGAGGAGAATTGGACCTTTGGAAAACAGGTCATCGCCCAATAACTCTTGAATCTCAGAGAGGGAGCTATCCTCATCTTCGTCTTCGAGGTCAACATCGAATGGTGCATCATCAGGAGTTGTGGATGATTCGTCGATCCCCCAAAAATCCATGGTTAATGATTAGAATGAGAGTTAAATAGTACTTGCAATTGTAATTGGATTCCTATATTATCGGTTGGAATAAAAAAAATTCTACAAGATAATTGATTGATGAATATTCGCTACATTGCATTTGATAAGAGGCATAAGTTGTGTTGCAAATTGTGTCATTAGTGTAAACAAACTTTATAATTTAGCAGTGCTATGGTGATTTTGAGCTTTAACTATCAAAATGTGTGCTGCATTGCTGTGCATTTTAATTTTATTAAGTTCTTCCATTGTTACATAAAAATTCCTCATTGTATTGGTTTTTAAATCATTTTTCCTCAAATACTTTACGCTCTAATACTTCAAGTCTGCATTTGTCTGACGTGTGTCCCAAAACACACAGTATAAACTCGGGTTGCGTCTTTGGATGAAATGAAGCGGATCTTCCTGCAAAGAGAGCGTCTTCTGCTTCCGTGCATGGCAAGCACGACAGAATCCAACCACTCCAGGGTAGAACGACATAAGCTGGTAAGTGTTGCTTTTGCTGCATCCAGTCGTGACGCCGAGTTTGAGATGAGATTCACTTTTCCTCCGGTGAAAAGTTTTTGGGTGAAACATTAACCCAGAGTCTGTCACGGATTCAACATCTCACCTGACCCTGTATATACATTTCACTTGACATCCATTGCATATCAATTCAGTATATATAAAACATACATTCCAAAAAATTATCAAAGAGGTTGAAAATATCAAAAAATTTAAATATTAACATTGAAAACTTAAAAATCTTAAGAAACTCATATGATTTAGAAAAAAATTTAACAGGAATTGTAAATTTTAATTAAAAACTAAAAATATATAAATAAAAATAAAACTGTAGCAATTAAAAGACAAATTGACGATACAAAAACGATCTAAAGAGCATTAAGCCAACTTACTTGTACATAAATCATTTTAGTTTTTCTGGAACACATGTTGACAGTGGAAGTGATGCTCCGTGCATTAGAAGTTATTGAAAAACTAGAATATTTTCCAACCAAAACCCCGCCGCCAGTCCCGTGTTTGTTTGGATTGGGATTTAATCATCTGGAGCCATTCCTTAGATAACCGCGACGGGTCTCCTCGAACGGATCCAAAACCAAAATTTATTACACCCTGTCTCAGTCAAGCATTGCCGTATTTCAGACAATTTATTCAGTTAATTAATTTTGAAAAAATTGACTGACTGCCAGCTATCAAAATATATGTGTGTCGTGCCCTAGTACAGTGTGTTATTGGATTGTGACATCGTGTTTATCATAAAATCTCATGTAAAATGAGAGTGGATTACGAGATTGGTGTTGTTGAGGCGGGCAACTGATTGACACGCGTCGACAGACGAGGAACGCCAAAACAAATCCATAGTTATGTGGCGCCTACTTCCCCGCCACTTTATGTGTGTTTATTTTCAAATTCAAATTTCAGCGACGCTTCTCATCCTCATTCTGGCATCTCGACCTCAGTTGAGTGTAGAAGCAGAGAAGGAAAGTTCGGATAGCAGTATACCTTCGGATGATGGCTTAATTGTCGAAATCCCACAAGGGCAAATCAAAGGAAGAATTTTCAGATTTGGAAATGGCAGGTTGGTGGCTGGGTTCCTGGGGATTCCTTATGCGGAGCCACCTTTGAGAGAACTCCGATTTCGGGTAAGATTTTCTTTAAATTACTAATGGCGTTTGACCCTTGACCCAAATAAATATAAAATTGTCTGAATTTTCCGAAAAAAAGTCCCCAGTTTTTTATTAAACGATTAATTTAGACCGAAAAAAGCTATTATTGAGCTAAATTATTGCATTAATGAAATGAAATATTCTTAATGTATTACCAATAATCACGCAATAACTTATATGCTACAGAAACGCATAAACTGTTAAATTTGACTAATTTGGAACATTGACAACATTCAACGAAGCATAACAAACAGCGGGGATTCAGTCCAAGCATGGCACACCGCACTGCAGCATATGTATGATGTATTTCTTCAAATGCAAATGCCATAAGTTACATATGTGTCATACGGGCCGGAGCCCTTAAATCCTTGTGAGTACTTCGCTTCATCCAGCAGGTCTGTCTAAAAGGGAAACTTAGATGCCCTTATTGGTGTAAGTCATAAATTGTGCAGGTGCACTTCACACTCATTCCCAGGTCACTTTGAATGGGAATTTGACACGATCCCGTCTCCTACATATAACACTGGGAAATCATGTCCATAAACATCTTACCCGCATGTGTATGCCATGACCAGATCTGCCGTCTGCCCTCAAGAAAAATCCTGTTGTTTCTTCACAAATAAATCCCAATTCCTCGCATCCTAATCTGGTTACCTTAGATAAATCAGGGACGACGCGCGACCGTGAAATGGTGTTGTCTGTGTGTTGAATGTATACAAGCAGAAAGGCGTACGAACTCTGGATCTTATTTAAATTCTGATTGCGTGGATTTGATACATGTAATGTAATGAACAAGATAAATTAGGGGACGTCGTCACGCTCCAACACCACGCCCTAGAATTCAGATGTGATTTAGATGTCATAATTTTATTTTGAATTAAATAGAATCAAGAATTGCGTTTTTCTACTTTCAGATATATCTTACTTGCCTTAAAGAACATGTATAGTTGATAAGTTTAAGATAAGTTAATCCTGAAGTTAGGAAAGTGTATCTTGACGACAAGGTAACATCATCTCCTTCTCATCTACTTCTTTTTAACTTTGCATGTCGACATGTCTGAACTTGTCGGATCGCCGCGCCGTCGCTGCATTATAAAATTCACCGCATTCAAATCAATCACTTGTCACCATTTTAAATTGTAGTAAATCAGATGACAAATCCTACAATTCGCACCGATGGATTTTAAACTTCCTTAAATTGAAATCTGCCGTTCTTGACTACTGCGCTGCGGGTTATCATAACTTTAAAAAAAATTGTCAAACCCTGATTCTTTTGTCAAAAAATAACATTAATTGTCATGATTTGTGGCTAAGAAGCCAAATCGTGACAAGACTTGCCCATTCATTGTTTTACCCTGAAAACGAGTTTGTGTCCAGCCCAGTTGTGCACCACGCCAGCAAACAGGCCAGACTCCGGCGTGTCAATTTGATTCCAAACCTTGTTCAGATTTTTATGTCTTTTAAGTGCTGTGACAATATGTGGCATTCACATGCCATGCAGTATCGTCATGACCAGCCCAGTAACTACCCCACACGACAGACAATAATTAGAACAAACAATAAAGCTCTTCAATTGATTACGCTTAATTTTGTCATAAATATTTACGGGAGCGGGTGTTTTCAAATAGTACCTTCGTATACTTGATACCAAGCCACCTTGTTTTGATGAGGGGAGGGGGGCGGGG
>JAAXYW010000487.1:0-36432 GCA_036851895.1 Orthonychiurus folsomi | reverse complement strand
ACCTTCTTACGTACACTCTCAAGTGTTTTTCCTCACATCATTAATATTGCTGACAATACTTGGGGAAGAAAACTGATATCGCTAATCCCTGCTCCCTCGTTTCCACCTCCTTTCACTTAACAAAATGATATAAAACTGCCATACAGTTGAATGTGACGTGACTCCCCTGCAAATTTAGTTGGAATCGACTCTCTGCTCCCGAAAAAGTTTAATTAAAGGCACAGGGGAAAATGTATTACTAGGTCACTGCGTTTCGTAAAATCAAATTTTAGCGGGCAGGGTAGGGGAGCGGATGACTTGAGTAGGGAGGGGCTCCTTCAGTAGCCCTGAAATTGCACCTTCCATAATTTAGTTGGGAAGGGACGGAAGCGTGCAATTTGGTATTTGGTTGCTTTGAACGTTGTGATGGCTTCGTTTCATGCTGTTGAGTTTACAGAGAACCGTGGTCATATTTTGGCCAGGAGGAAAGAGCCGGATCATTTTGCCCTCTGCATGACCTTCGGTTGGCCGAACTCAATTACTTTTTTAGGATTTCAGAAAATAGCAGTTTTGGTCTTAATCTCCAGACAAGCGGAAGCCCAATTACACCTCGAAAAGAAGACATCCCATCTAGTTGAAACTTGGAAAGTTTTTTGGTTCTTAGAAGTACTATTTTACTATTTTCTTTAGGTTTTTCTGTATCCGATTTGGGAAACCAGAAGTATTTTTTGGTTCTTTGCAAGTTTTAGGTTTGAATTGTTTCAGAATTGTCGCAGGGCAGGGGACGGAATACCTGTATCCCCTCATGTTCTAACCATAACACATTATAATAATTCCTACCGTCCTTCAGCCTTCGCACAAAGACATTTGATTGAAATACGTTTTAAAGAATTAAAGCCTCCAATTGTAAAACTTAAAATTCCTGTATTTCAGTGGTTCCTAGCTGCAATGACTAAACGGGTGCATAATTGCTGCAAAGTTGAGCTTCAAGTTGTAGAATAAACCATAAGTTTTAATTGTCGACCCGAGGAACTTCCTAAACTCATTAAAAATTGCAGTCCGCAGACCTTTGTTAGTTTTAAGCCATTTCGTGGCGAGAAACTTTATGGCCAAACAAAACTCATACAATTAAGTTTCTTCTTGTGGAATTAGACAAAATGAATTTCTGTATGCTTTTCTTTCTTTCACGCACGCACGGTGAGATGATCCATGCACCCTACTGCGTGCATTGGGATTCCAATCCACTTATACATCGCATGGATGGTGCCTTTCCTCTGCTGTGATTCCTGTATCATTTCTCATTCCTGAATTAAGCTAAAGGAACCGCTCAGCTAGTTTTGACTGTTAAAAACAGATCGATTTATTTACTCGAAAGAAATCACGGAATTTATGCAAACAAATGAAGACGGAGAGTAATGACTTTTAAAAAAAGCCTCAAGCGAGGTTTGGCCAACACTACGTCTTTCCAACTCCCAAGAGCATTCGCCCTTTGTTCAGACTTCCAGAGTGACAACTTTCATAATAATGCACAGTTTTCTTAGAGCCAACGACGTAGACAGAGTGACTATAGATCCTCCTCGAAGGAATTCCTTTTTTACAAAGTTTTTGCATGGGTCCGGATGTATTTTCTACATAAAGGAGGTGTTAGCCCGTGCTTTGGAGCTGATAAGTCAGTCGTCACGGGTGGCAAAGCCCCCATCCGCTCCGCTCCTCCATCCTCGGTTTCCCTCAAAGTTTTTGACAAGGGAAAAAGTGAAAAATATTGAATATTGATTTTACTCAGTGTCAGAATCATCTAACTCGAGCGAAGCTAATGCAAATGCGAGTTGCATATGGGTTTCCATAAACATGGGATGGAAATGGGTGGAAAAGCAAGTCAGTCATGTGAAGTGAGGGCCATAGCCACCAAAAAGTTTGGAGTGGGACAAGCCAGCGAAGGCTGTCTCCAGCCTTTTTTGAGTGAAAGTCATCCGTTTTCTTTGGAGTGTGAAAAATACTACACTCCCACTCCTCTGCTATTAAATCGAGGAGGGGTTTGCTTTTGAATAATATTCCCACTCTGCACTCTGGTACGGATTTACCAGTAGTGGCATGGCCTTGGTACTACAATTCGTATAAATTGCATATGGGTTTCCATAAACATGGGATGGAAATGGGTGGAAAAGCAAGTCAGTCATGTGAAGTGAGGGCCATAGCCACCGAGGAGTTTGGAGTGGGACAAGCCAGCGAAGGCTGTCTCGAGCCTTTTTTTGAGTGAAAGTCATCCGTTTTCTTTGGAGTGTGAAAAATACTACACTCCCACTCCTCTGCTACTAAATCGAGGAGGGGTTTGCTTTTGAATAATATTCCCACTCTGCACTCTGGTACGGATTTACCAGTAGTGGCATGGCCTTGGTACTACAATTCGTATAAAGTGGAACATCAAATTTTTGTAGTTTTTTGTGTGTCGTAAATTGATGTTGAAGAATATGGGAGAAGGCAAGGGGGTAATGGTCAGGATGGAGGGAATCCTTCAATAATAATTTATAAATTCGGCTCAACTGCGTAACCGCGTACGCGTACGACGGAGCCTTTGGGAATCCTTGTCTTAGTCAGTGGATCTGAAGATGTAGGGTGGTAAAGTGGGTCGGTTATGATACGAAACTACAATACGGACACGGATAGGACCGGGCTAGAGAAAACAAGGAAGGCAAAGAGCAATCCGTCCTTAAATAAACAACGATGGATCCCACGCCATTCCCAATTCCTTAGGATTAAATTCCATCTCATCCTGGGGATTGCTTGCCACGGCGCGTGTCCTCCTTTGTTGACCTTGCAATATTTACTTTACGATTGGAGTCGTCTTAAGGCATTGATATTTTGAATTAGGATGAATTGCAGGGATGAAAACAACCTTTTCAATTTGAACACTCCAACCCAGTTGGATTTCCCTGGGACTTGAATATGATGTACAGTATAGGCAAGAATGGAAAGTGTATTAATATTTTTTTCTGGTTTTGTTGATTTTAGGATCCTGATGACCAATGTACGTACGTGTGTGTGGATGATCCCATCATTTGTAGTTGTATATGTACCACAGTGAAGATAACTAAAAAGCACAATGTTGGCGTAAACGTAATATTTTTTGGATTCCCTGGAAAGGATTCTTGCCCTGAACCAAGAAACAGTAGATTGGGTTTTATACACTTTGTGCTAGGACTGGAAAAGTTACTCTGAATACATTTTGAGGGGATTTACAAACTTTTAGAAATTAACATAAACTTGCACTATATGAAAGTCGAGGTGGATGTGGATGCTTCCCAGCTCAAATTTAACCAGCGAAGACAGCTCGTGGTTTGGTGACACGTAGCAGTTAAGCAGATTTATTTTGGAAACAAAGGAGGGCATGGAAGCCCAAGCCCAAAGTTTTCTCTGGAGGTTTGGAAGGTCTGGACTTTTTTGAATATATGAAATGTAAGGAGTTCAGTCAAGGATTGACATGGTTAGCAAATAATGTGAAAGTTCTCTTTCTTTGTGTTTTCAAAGTCTCCGTTTTGATCAAAACGTATTTTGCAATACGAATCAAAGCACAAGTCATGACTGACTTCCAAGCAAACAGGTCCAACGTTTCATTTTCAGCTTTCACTAAAATAGGAATTCATTGCTAAGGGACTTTGGATTTGTAAATGTACTTCACATAAAAAAGCGATGCATTGAATGATAAATGTTGTACTGTACAATTAATGTTGGATGAGATGTATTGCATGTGATATGAATGCACTTGGCGTGAATTTCTGTCACTCAAATATTTTTAATTAAAGTATGGTGTCACATTCTTTAGAAGTAGTACACGCCTGAGCCCCAAGTGTACTAGTTCCAAAGATGAAGGTGACAGGATTAGTCTTAAATCCTCGTGCAGTGCTCGTTGTAACATAAGGTGCTACTATGTAAATCTGACATAAAGTCGGTCTATTTGTGTTGTACCGTGTGATAATTTCCAACTTCCGTTTCAATGGAATTACCTGATTGTTCAATAAAAATAATGATGTTTTGGTATTTGTGTGACTTCATTTTGGCAGTATATTAATGCATATACGTCGTAAATTATCCGCTTCAGCTTCAGCTGTGACTGACTTTAAAACCCAAAGCAACTTAGGAAACCACACCACGATAAAGGAATGACACAATATTAACACAGCGCAACGGGAATCTGATGCAGATTTGGGAGGCTGCCAACCCGAATGATTTATGTGCCGATGGATGGGATTGAACCACAACTTTAATTATCTGACAAGGATCACCAAACTGGCATGAAAAGCAGCATACCGTCTCAGTTCTCAAGGGTCCATTTCATCCATTCGCATCCAGCTGTGCCTTTATATCACAAGTCACATGGATTAGATTTTCTAAAATTTTAACTGCTAGTAATCCCTCGCCTTCGCGTCGCCGTCTGTCTCGTCGAAAAGGACAAGGCCCCCAAATTAAACGAAGGGATATCCTTTGGGGCGTGCGTGGCGGAAATCCTTTGTTTCATTGACGCCTTTAAAAAGACACGACACGACAAACAAACTTGGGTCGCTCTTGAAGTATCATCAGAAGTTCTTGGAACTCTTTATCCGTCCACGAACCTTTGAATGAGCTATTGAAAATCAAAGTGTTGTGTAGAAGTTTGACAAAGTTTTCTGAGTCATGGAACAGAAAAACAAATATCCGGAGTGTGACGGAGGAGAACTGTGCAACACGCACTGGTTAAAACTTGTACTTAGTTATAACTTTTCGTTTGAGCAGTCATCCTATGCCTACCCTCTCTGGGCAATTCCAAATGTTAGTTGTTGCATCATCTCCCCAAAACACAATAAGTTATTTTTATTTGAAGGGCAGGATTACAGACGTCGGTTGGGAAAGCAAGAAGATTTAAAAAGAAAGACGAGTAGTACGACGAGTAGTTTGCTTGTAGGCCAGTCACAGCTGGGCATGTCTATTTGGCTGCTGTCAACTGAAGGAAAGGGAAAGGCAATGAAACCTATACTTTGGTGGACATCACATGTAATCCGGAATTAAGTTTCTTTCTCAATCTGAAAGACTTACCGGGGATGGGCGAGAGGGAATGAGAATGGTCATTCGGAGGCAAGGAATGAAATCACTTGAGATTCCGAGCCCAATGAGTTTTTTCCAGCTTTTGTAATATAAAGAATTTGCGACTCTCTCCAGCCCGTAAGCGTGTTATTACTTACAATTTGGGGGGAAAGAGCAGTAAAGGCTTTCGGATGCCTCAAACCGAGGCCTCAATAAATAAACAAGCGAATTCGTTCAAATACTGGTGATGGAGTTTGGCTCATAAGGCAAATATTTAATTAATTCCACTGCAAATATTGACAAATACATCGAGTTGTCGAATTGCAGTTTCCAGTCGATGGAAAACAACCGAGTTTCACAATTGCTCAAGGAAGGTGATGAATTGGAAAGTTCAGCAGTTGCGCACATACGTCTGAATGTTTTTTTTTGGATATTCATGAAAAGGTGTTAAGCAGTTGCGATCAGACATGGAATATGAATTAGAGAGACTGGCTTTTTCCTTGCGTGAGAGTGCAACGTTATACTACCCATAGAATGTTGACGCCTTGCATCGGGAAGACCAATTTGACTAATGAAGAAATACTCCTTCTTAAAAACGAGCGAGTTATTTGCTACAATATAAAATAACTATGATACAAAAAGTGTGCAGTGCAGCCCTAAGAGCTTTGAGCCCTGAGAAAATATGTTCCTTGAACTCAACTGGCAAAAATGACTAAACATGGTCTCGAAAATAAAACATCTTAAATCGGATTCTATCTTGCAAAAATAGCTCGTCTAATTAGCTATAGGAGTATGCTTAATAATGAAGCTTAAGAGACCCGGCTTTTCCAGGGATTGAAACTACACAAAATATTAGCTCATTAAATGAGTACTTCATAATGATGGTATTGCCGGGCTTGACGTAATGCTACTATTAAGAGACTCTTCCTTCGCTTTGTACAGTAAAATTTCTATGATGAGTAATTAGTGAAATCAATTCCAAAGTAAATTAGTTGAAGTGTGGTGTTTCACAAAACAAGGAAATCCCATTAAAGTCCAAATATAATGCCGAATTAATGCGGCTGTGCATGGGGAGCCGTAATTTGTTCATTCCATATGTTAATTGATCTTTTCCACTTTCACCAATTGGCGAGAAACGGAGCAGAATGCCTGAAAAGAAATTATTGAGCTTTTCTGCACTTGACGGGTCATGTGTGTGTGGATTTGGAACCTTTCATTCCACCAAGGTTGGAATTGGAATTCTGGTTGGAAGGACAATGAAACTGTCACTTCCATGTTCCATGTGTCACACTCAATGCAAGTGCATTACAGGAAAGACCACAATCCAACTCCGCACTCGCTCCCAATAAAAATTGTTTGCTTCTACTCCTTGTGTGAAAATCGGGACAAACAAGTTTGCGTCCTGACTTCCGTTTTCAACTTTATCATGTGTCAAGAATATAAAGGAGAATTAGTGGCGAGAATTTTACCTTTGCTTTCCAAATTTTGGCTTTTCTTGTGTGATTGGTTTATGTAGAATTTCCGAAATAGTGTCTCGAAATGTGTCCCAAAATAAAACATTAAATTGGTTAAAAATTTCTTTACTGATTTATCAACAAGAAATTGCCTAACTTGATTTAATTCATTTGACGTCTGAACGATCCTGAAGCTGTAAATACGCAGTAAGTTCCCTCCCATCCTTTATCATATTAAGGAAATGCCAGGTGGGTTGGCTACAAGTTAGCTGACTTAGATGAGCCTGGAAGGAATATAAAGGAGTTCAAGGTGATGTGAAATGAAATGACGCCCGTTAATACCACGACAGAGACCCGGTGAGATGGGTCCATCGTTTCAGTAAAATTAGAAAAACCAGGCCAAGTTGATGATATTAGCTTTCGGGGAACAATTGAGAAAAGTTTCCCAAGTTTGGACTAATGAGATCATAGGGCTGAGGTTTTCCTTTTGTTATTACAACTTGGGGATTCTTTATACTTCACAAAATTACATCAACTAAAGTTTCGTTAATCATCCAAAGTCACTTTGCCTCACGCCTTGTGCGGTGCATATATCTTCTTGCCGAAAGTCTTCCAGCATCCAGTGTTTCAACTGTATATATTCAAGTTTACGTAAAGTTCTTCATTGAGCTACAAACTAAACGCGAAGCTATTTAGCTTCAGCTTGCTTCCTTACTTACTGCTTGCCATTTCTCCTAAAATATTCATATTTTACTCAACCAGGGCTCCCTAGAGCTCGTCATTGTAATTGGAATTGGTACCATTATCTTCACCACGACGGGTTGGAAGGGCAGCTTCTTTTCACAAATTTTAATTTCGTAGATCATTAACAATTTCAACAATGGTAGGAAAGGACAATTGGGAGGAATGCCATTTGCTCCTGAGTAATCGTGACCAGAGAGGTGAATTACAGTCTATTGTCTGAACTCAATTTGAACGACCTGCTTTTTGTACATGTGGGAATTCTTGTCTTGGTGTATTTGATATTTGCAATGCACTGCAGTAGTGTACGGAAGAGTAATAATAGAATGGAAATGGAGCCCGGAGCCTTGCATTATGCATACATGACTGGATATTCGTCTCAATAATTCAACCCACGATACGATCCATCCATCCTAACCAAACAAGAGACGCAATATCCTGGAAAGTAGTTTATTGTAAGAATTGAGTATTGGGTTTATGGGGATGGAGAATAGGAAATAAGGAAACGCTCCAAGACTTCAAAAGTCCTCATACTCTTGTGGAAAAAGTATAAAATCCTTTTATCAGCCCTAAACGTACAATTTCAATGCATCTGTTTTTTCTCAAGCAGAAACGCAAATGAAAAAAACCCCAGCCTTATCTGCGTTAAATTGAATCCAAGCACAGGACGAGAGCACAATGGATGCCGTTATTAGATCCCTCTTTATTTGGAAGGACGTTGGGCTTAAGGCCTTTTAAATGTATCCAATGCATGCATTTGCAAGGAGACTGCTCATTGTGATAGCGTAGAGAAGATTTATGAACCAAAAAATAAACTTTTATTAAACACTTTTGACTTCTCTTGATTATATCACTTTCCGCACTAACCACTGACATCAAATAAACAACCTTAAAAGAAGTCTTAGATGAATGTAAATTGAACACACAATTTCATAAACATATAATTGGAGATTTATTTCAAAAATGAATTTGTCAACCAGGAAAGAATGAGCAAGTATGAAAGTCCTTTCGTCAAATGCTTCAAAAAGATTGTGCCACAAAGCTTCATGGAGAATTAATGACAATAATTCCATCCAAGGCCTTTTCCACCTTTATTTGTGATGGGCAACAGCCCAAAGGTAAAACGACTTCACAAACCGCTTCCTCTTGGAGTCCAATTCCAATTGACTTCATCAAAATCCATTTATTACCTTCAACACGCTGTTTGAGGTCGGGTACGGAAACATGGCTTGTCAAAGGCCTACCTAATCTCAGTTTTAGGCGAAACTTTGATCCTTTCTCATTAAAATTAATCGAGTTCCAGAATCACGGATCCAAAAGTTTGAATGGTGAACCCATTAAACTTCAATAGGTCCTCACCAGGGCTGACATCTTTACTGGAATGGAAGTTGTGAAGTTTAAAATATAGTCAATAGTTCCACAAAAGTTTTCGAATCCTTACCTGAACAGAACAACCGCCATATTCCAAATGGAATTGAAAACTCGAGAACCGACCCTCAGAGCTGTGTTAACCAACATATTTTCACCCAACGTTAAAATCTGAGGATTTGGACCCACAATCTTATTGTTATTGTTGAATTTGTCAATATCTCCGCCGTGTTTGATGCTATTAATTAATTCTTCCGTAGTATCAGGAAAAATTTCAGATGAAGACGATTGGCAGCTAACAGCAGGCGAAGAGTCAGCGGGCTTGGATTCTGGGATGTTTCCGTCGCCACAGTCAGTGTCGACGATTCTCCCCTTCGTAGCACTTTTGAATAGGGTTCGCATTCGATTCGAATCATCATCTCCTAAATATGGGAGCTCGGGATTTTGAATAAAAGATAAATCCGGACTTGATTTCGACCCACAATCTTATTGTTATTGTTGAATTTGTCAATATCTCCGCCGTGTTTGATGCTATTAATTAATTCTTCCGTAGTATCAGGAAAAATTTCAGATGAGGACGATTGGCAGCTAACAGCAGGCGAAGAGTCAGCGGGCTTGGATTCTGGGATGTTTCCGTCGCCACAGGTGTCAGTGTCGACGATTGTCCCCTTCGTAGCACTTTTGAATAGGGTTCGCATTCGATTCGAATCATCATCTCCTAAATATGGGAGCTCGGGATTTTGAATAAAAGATAAATCCGGACTATGAAAGTTGGAATATCCACGGATGGAGTTTAACTCCACTTCTTGCAAAAGTGCAGCACAACCTTCGGAAGAGCAACCCTCTGGCATGATTCCATGATCCATTATAGAGTGATCATGCGGCACAGGCAATCCAGAATCCCCTTGTGAAAGTAATATAACTGATCTTATCTTTTTCAAGTAAACCTGACATTACGATTCCGTTTAGAATTTTGAACACCACAGAGAAAATTCTCTGAAATAAACGGTGAAATATAAGGCGCTCGGCACAAATTACTCTGTTGTAAGTTTTAAATAGACTCTGCTGACATGTCAGCATAGCACCCAAAAGAACAGAAACAGAGTCTTAAAGCGAGTTTTTTGGAACTCTTTCTTTCTTTCACACTTTTAACTCTTTAAGCTAGCGGAAATCGGGGCAACACCTAAAATAAACTTGCAAAATGATATCGTTAAACGACAAAATTTTTATATTTGACAAAATTATTTAATAAACATACTAAACAGTTTTGTATAAAGGAATGCTTCGGAGCGCGAGCGCAGCAACAATATCGTTGTGCATGGAGAATGGGTTAACGTTGGCAAATGTGACACGAAATTGGCAATTTCTCAAGAACAGCTCAAAACCTGTTGAGATAATTGAAAACGAAAAGACATTCAATTTCATGAGACTGGTTGACTTGAAATAAACCTCCTAATTGCAATTGCATGCTGGTGTTACGCCAAACAACATTATACTAAATCAGAAGTTCGATTTAGGGTTTAGAAGAGTGCAATTCTCCAGTCAATTAGACAAATTAGAAAGTCCAATTCCCGAGTACCAAAAATGCTCTCAATTTTGAGTATAGTAGTATGTATGAGTTCACTTAAACTAAACCAACGGAGTTATGCAACTGGAAATGGATGAACGAAGCGAAGCAAACTTTTATTACGGAAATTTTCTACTATGCCTGGGGCAACGTTGCTACGATTTAGTAGAAAATGCCAAGTACCAGCGGGATGGCATTCGCGGGAAAATGATCCCTTCTCTGTATATTTGAAAAACATCCGTTTCGAAGTGCGTCGTGGTCTTGGCTTGGGAAGATAAGAAACAAATTCCAAAGAAAGAAACATTCCATTCATATTTCCACACGAACGAACTAATTGTGATTACTACAATGCGACAATTCACCCACAGAAGAGATACCTTCGAAGGAGATTCGGATGTAGACAGCTGGAGCTCTTCCGATGAAGATGATGACCAGGTCATACTGATCCGAGGCCGGAGTGAGGAGTCTGCAATTCAAAGTGGAGGTGAATCAAGTAATAATAATGTTAGTGTGGGCAGTCAGACTAACGTGTCAGGATCAGGACTACCACCCACCTTTGTTGAAATTGGTCAGTCTGTGGAATCGCAACCGGAGCCTGAGGATCTTGAGCCACCTGAACCGGATTTTTCAGAATTTATGTGGATGGAGAATGAGGAAGAATTTGATCGCCAAGTTTTGGCTGAATTAGAATTATGCGCATCATTAGGACAGGAGTACGTTATCCCGGGTGATATAATGATGGGGGAACATGGAGAACAGGGGTATCTTGTCCTTGATGCGGCTGGACTTACGCTTTCAACATTGCAAAATATTGCTGCCACTGCAACTCCCGCTACTACTGGAACAAGCACAAGTGGTTTGACTGAAAATTTGGAAGCCATCAATTTGAATCCTTCGATGTTGGCGTCATCATCTCGGTTAAATCCTTTGGCAGAGGAATTCATTCCACAGTCGTTCAGGAATGGTAATGGATCGCGTCGATCTTCATCCTCCAGCTCCAGTAGCAGCGATGACTCGGACTCTGATGTAGCTCATCCCAAAATAATCACCAAAAGGTTAAGTCTTTGAGCTAATGTTGACACTTTCATTATAGCACCATATTATACGATCTGTCTAATTTTTTTCTTATTTCCAATTAAATTACAGATCACCGACCAGACGATAGGATCAAATCATAGATCCCCGATGATAGGACCTTATGGACTTGCAAATATGAGCAGTTCGCCGTTTTCGAATTCTTCATGTACAAGTACTCAAATATCAACCATTCTTGTCTATTTTATAATATGGAAATCTTATTGTTATTTCAATCCTGCCGCATTTCAGCAGGAATCATATATATATGACCATAATTTTTATTGCATTCGACAAGCACTAATCATTTAAAAACCTTTTTACTTGTGTACTTTGTTTTGATTAAATGATTAGGAATTAATTTAACTATTAGGATAGAGTTTTGTTGAAAAATATAATTGTTGGTGTATTAACTTTTGAAAAATATTTCTTCGGCCATAGGAAATCAGAAATTGTTTATTTAGGATAGAAATGTGTTCAAAAAAATTTAATATAACATACCCAATTTAGCATACCAGCAATGAATAAAATGATTTAAATCGTAACTCAATCTTGTGTTAAGAATTTAAAAACTCTTGCCAATGGCAGGAAATTCGATTTTATTCCAAGCAATTAAGAAGCTGGATATCCTAAACTCCTAATTTCAGTAATGTTTTTTTAAATCTAAATTATTGCGAGGGCAATCGCACCAGTCACACTCACCGGACTCTCCCATAAAGAAAATATGTCAGCACTCTTTGTAATATATTTGATTTGTTCTGTTCTAACTATTTTTACTTGCCCAACGCATATCGTCAGACCGTGGTTTGTTCCCTGTTAACCTCTCCAACACAAGTTCTAAAGCTTTCCAAAATCGAACTTTTTCCAAAGGATAATTAAGCCAGCCTGTGGTAATGCAAAAATACGTTTCATGAGGTGAAACATGGTGAACTCGATGATGGCGACGCGGAAGAATAATGTGAAGTGTTTGAAGCGCAACGACCCATGTCGGAAGTCCGGAATAGGTGTGTGACCACTTATGAATCTACAGGACAAAGAAAACATATTGACACAACGTCATTAAACGAAACCACAAAGGGAAGGATTCCCGACCACTTTCACTTAAGCTAAGACATTATTAATAATCCTGAGACAATAATTCACAAAACGGAACTCTTCGAGTTTTGTCGATCTCCGACTGCAGTGCGGTAACACTAACACTCAATTTACCGTGCGCTAGTTTTCATACCAATTTGGGTTTCATTGTTATCGAACTTGACTTGTGGTAAATTACGAAGCTTGGAACTAGGGTTGAAAGATTTGTCTACATTATTAATAACTTTACTAATTTTGCCGGTGATATTATTTGGATCTAACATCTTCAAGCGATGAGACCGTTAAAAATATCCGTATGAAACCGTATTATGAGAAAAAGAATTAGACTTGTAATAACAAACTTGTAACTTTTTGAAAGATCGTCTAACAAAATCCACCGACATACAAATAAATATAGCAGCCCATACAATACTCACCTGATTGGTCATGGCTACAAACACAGCCAATAAGTAGAAGAACCAAGCAGTCAGTCCATAGAAATCATTCATAATGAGTCCGTAAGTCATATATGAAAGTGGAAGAACGCAGACAAGAAAATTACTTCCGTTCGTCTCGATGAAATCATGTCTTGTAATTGATGTTGGATCTAAATGATGTTCCCTGAACGGGCGGATAAAATTGACTCCTACAATTGGAAGGTCCACCGAGCCCCAAGAATCAGCAGCCCAATGTACTAACCTGTAACAAAGCAAACATTATTTACCTGTAACTTACTCGTGTTGACAAAACATTTGCCAGAAGTAGCTCTAAATGTCTTTTGTTGTGATGACCTTACCCTGATATAAAATCTGAAGTGACAATGCCAGCAGTGCCCGTCAACACAATATTGATTATCTCTTGCAATTTAATATTGAAGACAAGAATACAACCATTAACAACCAGTAGTATGGATCCAAGATAAATTGAGACAATATCCAAGAGTCTGACCCCTGCAAATCAAAAAAGAAACAATCAACTTATTGTCTATATAGAAGTAGGCAAATACAAATTTCGGCCAAGTGTATTGCGGGGTGGTTGGCCTTTAACCCGGGTCCTAGCTTTAAGTAAGGTAATTCGTATTTAACACAGTTCTAAGCATTAGTAGATAGACTAATCGTACCTCTCATTAAAAATATTTGACGGAATTCGCAAGCCGGCATCCCCATTCGTTAAGGCCACACTTGGAAAGCGGACTTTGTATCGTATCCGTCGTTCTTGGTATCTCCGAATCCGAATATTTAACTAGACCACACCACACAACACACAGAGAAATTTTACACACCCGGTGCCCGGCTCAGTTGCAAAACCCCGAGTGAGATCATTACGCCAACGCCAGGAAAGATAGAGCTCTAATAATAGAATGAATATCCCATGAATGAACGAATGAAGGGAAACCCTCCATTTCTCATCAGGATGGTAATGCAAAATAAGGGCAAATTGTTATCACGTGTGTACGGATTTTAAGTATTGAAGGAATTATTAAAGCCCTCACTCCTCACTTTCCTACAAGTTCACCTCTCCACATTCCAATGAATAATCCGCCGTTTAGTTTTGCACCAGAGCTTGGGCTTCTAAACTACGACTACGTGACATGTTGTGCTTCTACTCAAAGTCCAAGCATTCATATCACACCGCACTCCCATTGTGCTCTATTTGCCCTACAAAACCCAATCACGACGACCGATAATCGAATACTACATCCTAAACGTTACGTAGAAATACAATATTTTTTTATCCGGGCACAACAGTAAAAAATATGATTGGGAATTGTGTAAAGGGAAACTGGAGGAAGTTATGGTTGCATGCTAACCGGTAGAATCCTTCCCATGCACATGCACGTGCCGAAACCTATAATTATAACTAAAGTTAGTTTCATGTTATGCCCTACTCCTAACTCCTACAGCACCTAGACCTCGCAATGACCTAGTCATGCCCTCCTTTCCCACATATATTATTTATTTGGATTGGATTACAAAACAGGGTCCAAACACGGAATCAGAATGGAACTCCGATAGTTTGACTTTATGACTCCTATTCATCGTCAGACATGGAATTGACCCGACCGTATCGTAAAATTATGTCAAATGCAATTTACCTCGTGTATAAAGTTGTTTGAGTTCATTTGCTCCAGACCTTGACTTCCCTACTCCAACCTTATTGAATAACAAAGAGGAAAATGTTTGGCGCATTTCAATATCGTCCTTTTCAAAGGGTTGCTGGTTGAACCGAAGAGTCAGGAGGTGAGTCAGCCTTCAAGGGGTCGTCGTCGACTTTGCAGGCACTCCCCATCTATTACAGAATATAATCACAAATTAAAAATGAATGACAAAAAATGAACACTTGCTTATATTTAGCAAGTTACAAGAATATACAACGCTGCGCTGTTTTAATAGAACCGGAACAGGATGGAAAGGGATCCGACGCCACAAGTACGACAACAGAAAATTCGAATTTAGCGCCGCACGTTCTGCATGGCGGTTGACGCTTCACAACGCCATTTACCATTCCATTTACCATTCCAAATTGTAAAATAATGTTTGGAAAAACGTTAGCTTAAATTTTAGTTTAAGAAATAAACCACTATGAGTCTGCCATTATTCGATACGATAGTAGTGGTCGGATTTGAGAAGGTGCCCAAGATTAGCGTGTTAGATACAGTTAAACAAATTACAACGCAGATAACTTACTTTGTGCTTTAGCTGTCAAAATTTGATACTTGAGAATGACGGAGGTCAAGTTTGAGACCTACCAAACACG
Source organism: Orthonychiurus folsomi (assembly GCA_036851895.1). Classification (NCBI taxonomy): domain Eukaryota; kingdom Metazoa; phylum Arthropoda; class Collembola; order Poduromorpha; family Onychiuridae; genus Orthonychiurus; species Orthonychiurus folsomi. The sequence goes on along the minus strand of JAAXYW010000487.1, from coordinate 21,363 downwards.
GCACTGAGCATTTTGTTGCATATCATATAACTTTCGAATCCTCATTGCACCACCGAATTGCCTGAAAGAGTAAAGAAAAATGATGAATAAAATTACTTGGATAAATAATTGAGTTTTACTTTAAGTGACATCGAGATCACTTCACATGACAGGTAATCAAGCAAACGGAGCACTAAAACATAAAAGTTTATTAATCAGACGTCCTGCCTAAATATTCTATGAGCCGAGTATAAGTATGACTCAAAATGAAGCGAGCCTTTCCTCCTCAGAATTGTGAAACTTCCAGAATTTTGCGTGTCAGTCAACCGCTAAACTCAATAATGCGATCTACTGCTAGACAGCAAAAAATGTTCTCTAAAATCGCGTTCTGCAAACCAGGCCGGGACAGGGCCCAATAAGCAAAAATATGTACTGTAGTAGTAGGAAAGATGATGTTTCCATATTGCTACATCCGAAGATTCAAGAAATCCCCATTAAGTGCTAACTAAAGTTGTTTTGCTGTCAAATTATTATCCCGTTTTAAAATTTTAACCCGTTGTGAACAGTACAACACTCGTAATACATAGCACCGTGTTTTCGGACTCACACAAAAATTATTGAAGATCTTGGTTAACTGTAGTCTTCCAACCGAACAAAAATGGTAATTTGACACTCCAAACTCTAGCGAAGCAAAACAAGGCGGCGAAGTGACAATAGCCGTGACAATTAAAGGGGCACGAGCACAAAGTTAACTTCTCTTATTTCCAACAAGAAATAATTCCTGTTCACACCAGCTTCTCATGCTAGTAAAACAAAATATCACGAGCAGCCTCCCACCAGTGTAGTAGCGCTGCAATTAAATCTGAATTACGCATTACAATCTAGCGCAGCATTACGACCGGATTTAGCAAGTTTCGTTTTGTTTCTTATTTATTATGATTATGAGCAGCAATAAAGGCCGAAGCCTGCCTGTGTTGAGATATTTTGTGTCACACTTGCAGTACCTTTCTGGGGTCACGAACAGACTCACGACAGACCCACATTAATGCGTCAAAACATAATTATTGCTGACCTGCTGTATTTGCCCATGTGTGTAGAACTGTCATCACTCCCTTGCTCCACGTTTAGATTATTATGTTGTGTTAATATTCAAACTAATTATGAGTGTTTATTTCTTTTCTGCCTTCACTAATGGAGTCAGCCGTTTAAAAGGGCAACGGGTTAAAAATATATCAGTTCTGATGAGTATTAATGTCAAGTGTCAGTCAGTGTCATGAGACAAGTCAAGTCATGCGTTCATTCGCGGTTTCAAGTCTAACGAACGTCATTATTCATCACAACGTGTTTATAAAATAAAATTGAAATTTACTTTTAATTTCTTCGAGCTAGTAGCTGCCACAATACTTGTGACCCGAGGGTCGTCCGGATATAGTATCACATCACATAGCAAGATTTCTTTGGTCATCACTAAAACTCAATTACTTCTTTACTTCAAGCAATCAAGCACGTCGTGAAATATCAGATTCTGAATTATTTCACACAACTATAGTGGACTAAACACAAATATTATTTTTGAAATTACGGAGTGAACAACGTAACATACCATCTAATCAACCACACCCATACGACAAATTAAAACAAGAGTAGGTGAGAGTGGTCGGTCGGTTTAAATTGTCGTCACTCGTAAGAGAATAACATGCTGCCGGTGTTGCGGATAAATATTATTTCACTCACATTTTGAAGCTGCCATGCACTATACTGTTACAACTTGCACGTATATTGTAATATGGGTCTGAGTTTCAACTCGTTAACGTACATTGGTCCTAAAAAAACTTTGACACTCGTGTTACAAATGTGCGTGTGTGCTTCTGTTGGGTGATACTGTAAATGCTTTCGCTTTCTGGGCCAGCCCAGGAATGAATACACATTTACTAAAAGGATCTAGGCAACTCCGGATTCCTTCGTTCATTTTTAGTACATTCGCACTTGGGTTCTCAACGCGGAGCCAGTAACACGCCCAAAAAGCATTAGCCATGTGACAGGAAAAGTGAAGTAAAGGTTTGTGACTAACGAGTAAAAATTATGTCATTGCAGAGAAACAGTTTATTTGTTTGAGTTCATATCCATATACGTTCAATGTACCTGGGCTGGGTCTGGTCGTGGTGAGGATCCTTAATCCAATCTCCTGGAATCACGTGCCTAATTGACGATGATGACAATTTGCAAACGGAAATCGGGTCGGGTGTAGTTTTCACATTCACAATGACAAAGGGTTAGATGAATGTTTTTGAGAACGGACGGAAATCCAATTCATGGTTTTGCATGTAAAAAATGATTTGCAATTGCAAATGCCTGAGCCGCGACTGATACTGACACTGACTCAAGTTGGACTGGTGAAACTGGTGGGCTTGATTTGATTAGATATTTTCTTGACATCGCATTCATCCATTGTACACCACTTGTAGACCATTGTACAACAAATGCAGAGATGTGTGGCAGTGTTACACACTGCCGTTAACTGAAGGATAAGATTTTCTCCTGTAGTTATAGTATATATGGATGGACTCAGGGCTCGGGGCGCATCTCATCATCTCCCTCCCTCCACTAAAAAGTGAACGTAATGTAAAAAACTGCAATGTGGTTTATATGATATTGTGTTGGCCTTGTGTTTTGTCTTCGTGTTCAGAGCAGAAAAGTAAAGTCGTATAATCTGAGGGCGAGTTGATTCGTATTTGGATATGAGTCACAAAACTGGTCTTCAATTTATTCATAGCTCCTGGTTCGCTCGCTGATTGTGAAATTACTGTATGGCCAAGACATTTCATTCTGAAGCTCGCTTTACAGGAAAATGAATATTGGTGTTTCTAATTTTCCATTCTCTCTTTTTTTAAAATTATTTTGAATGTAACGCGCAATGTTATCGAATATATAGCAAAACATGACTTAAGTTTCTTTTCTGTTTCCCTCAGGGCAGTTTAGTTAGCGGCATTTGCTTCTCAGCTTAGAATTTTGAATTTCTGAATAAACTGTATTTAATTGCCATGTTAATTTCAGGCAAAATTTCAAGTCGCGAGAGAAGTCGCACATAAAGTTTTTTCCATTTCGTTTATATTTTATATTTCTAATCCATTATAATTTCAATTCGTCGCATTAAGCAATTAACTTGCTAACTTAACTATAACTTAATTGAATTGTAAATTCTAATTTTGGCAATCCACAATCACAATACTTGATTTCTGTTTCCCCTCGGATATCTTTGGCGCTGAATTTCTAGCTGAGCACAATTAGTAGCATTTTTTTATAGATACCTTGGGCTCTAATACTTCTTTGAAATTACATATTACACGGTTGGTTGGACAGAATATCATAATAGTGTCAAATGAATAATTCCCAAGGATTATGGATTTTGAAATCTATTACCAATTTTAAAAAAATTTGCCGTTTCATTTGTATAGTCATTCATATACCATTTCAGCTTATTGCAAATTGTGAAGGACAGATAGGTAAAATAGGAGGTCGTGGTGGTCAATCAAAGCATTGCGCAAACATCGCAAATTACTCGTTTGGATCTTACGACTGTAAAAATGACGAGTCAAATTCATTTCAGAAAAACGGTTTAAAAAGTTGTAGTAACTGGTTAACTTGAAAAACCGTACTTACAAACAGGTAACAATTTCTAGCCTCCAAAGTCTTAAGTGTTTTCGCAATGTAGTATTTAGAGTTTAAACAATTAATTTCATAAAGTAGACAAAGTGGAAATAAAACTACCGGATTCGCAAAACACAAAATATTCGGGTTAGGAAAATATAAAAGTTCATTTTGCAAACCCACCTTCATAGTATTTTAAAATTTGATATTTTAAAACCTGAAGCCTAATCTCGATATTGAAAATCTTCGAACACCAGTAAGCACTGCTGCACTGCGCAGTGGAGCGGAGGCACAAACGGAATACTTTCTGATTTGGTCAGGAAGGAAGTCATGCTGGTTTGATCAGCGAATTGATGGCCGCAACACATTTGACTCCGATGACTTTGAGTAAGCACGGGCGAAGCAACAAAATACATATTGTGCATTTAAAACTTGGTTATGTTGCGTGCAGCTTGCGCGTTTTAGTTTTCATTCAATTCGTTTGCTGCTTTCAAATCTTTTTAAAATAATTTAATTAGCCTCCCGTCCCATGTCTCTCAGAATCGGTCTCCGCGGATTGCGGATCTTTCATGGTTTAGAGAGTGCCGTACAGATTACAAATATAATAGACATTTTGATTGTTTATTGTTGAAAACCCACGAATGCCACATAACACGAACATGCATGTAGGAAGTGAAGGTCAACTTTTGCCAGATATTTAGTATTCCGACATTGAATTCATTAAAATAAAGATGCCGGAAGTTATTGCACGGAAGATTTAACTTCTAGCTCAACTATTTGAAATTTGAACAATACCGATTATTGTACCAATTTGTAAAACGATTCGATTAAGTTACCTCGCTCAGCAACAGCGAAGTTTTCACAAATCTATCGTGATTTAAAAAAATCTTACTTTCAACACGCGCCAATTTGTTACATGATATAAATTAAAAAAGCGATTAACACAATACCATTTTTGGTTGCAAATTTCATGCGGAGGTGTTTAGAGCAATTCATAAAAACTGCACAAAAGATCAATACAAATTGACTTCAAAATGAATTAAATTGTTTCTCAAATGATTGATATAAAAGGTCTTCAGCAAACTGTATCAAATCAGTTCACTTTTTGACCAATTTGATTGAAGAACATTCTTGAATTGGGTTAGTAAGGAACATATTTGTCGGATCAAAATGAAAACTATATCGCTCATCATCCTGGGAGTAGTTCTGCTTGCAGCAATACACGCGGTACACAACGATATACACTACCAAAGCCCCAGCTTCCATCTTTTAAAATATTTCCGCCCCAACATATTGTGTTAATTTTTAGTAGTTCCGAAATAGTTGAAACGCTGGTTAATCAAACTTTTTAAATTGTCCAAATTGCAGACCGAAGCCGGTGGTAAAAAAGGAAAGGCAAAATGTACTGATGAAGAAAAAAAAGAGGCCGCTCAAGAGGTTAAATCCAAATTAATATTTGACTTTTTCAACATATAGATGTAAGTTTTTTCTTTCAGCTTGAAGATTGTGTGGCTGGCAAAGCTGGTGACGATGACACGGCAGCAGACGAGAAAAAATATTTGAGAGAATGTAAGCAGTCTAGGTTATCTAATATTTACAGTATGTGCTAATATTGTGGTATTGTCTACTCTAGGCAAAAAGGAGCTGAAAAAGGGCGGTGCCTGTCTCAAGGGTGATGGTCTGAATGATATCATGGATAAATTTAAGGTAATTAATTAATATTATTTTTATAATCTAATTAATTAATTTATTTAATATTATTAATTTTAAGGGCGCTATCGACAAAGTAGTTGGTGGATTTAAGAAAGGAGCTGGCGGTCTGAAAGATAAGCTCAAGGGAGCTTTCGATTCAATTGTTTCCGGAATAGGCGGCAATTTGGGTTAAAACAAAACAAGTAATTTACCAGATCCTTAAATTTGCTAATAATCGGTTGGACTTATTCGATACTTGATTAATGTATTTTCCGCAATTGTCTTCAGCCGTAAAAATAACTTTCTAAATTACACTCATTAAAAAAGAATTGGTGATTCGTTACTTAGCACGGACGAATAAATGCTGCTATATTTCGTCAACATGACGCTGCTGGTTTTTTATTCATGATGGGAAATCATATGAAATGTGTGCCACGACCACTTTACATTTATTATGTAAATATGAATCCATAAAGCATTAACAAAAGTTTTCTACGATTAATAATATTGCAAAATTGCATGATCCTATTACTCTATATCAGCATCCTGTTTGGTACACAACTTTAAAGGAACACTCTAATGGTTCTTACACCACCCAGACATTGTCACGAAGTAACATCGTAGAGTTTTTAAAATTATTTAAAATAAAGACAATCTTTCTAGATCTTACACAAAACACTAAGTGTACACATACAAAAAATCTACAGCTGAGTCTCCGGTGTTAGCGATTTTCACGTGCCCTCTCAGGGTCATCTCCCCCCTTCTCGAGCTCCAAACAGGGTAATTTTAATTCTTTATCCTTGTCCTTCACTGGGATTTGGATTAACTCCTGGATTCGCTCACAAAATCTTTCGGATGCACGGCGAAACACCACCAAGTCATCCTGAAATTGAAATTGAACAAAACATCTCGACTTAACATCTTGGGTCAATTAGAAATAATCAAAGGACTAAGAAGATTTCAATTAATATTGAATACAAGTAGCCATGCTTTACCAAGTTTGATTTCCCTTCCAGCTCCTGCTTCTTTAAGGACTCCTTTGTACGAAGCAAGTCGCCTTTTAAAGTTTCGTTTGTTTTTCTCAAATCCGTTACTTGGTTTTTGGCTTCATCTGGAAAATTGTGTAAAACACAATCAATCATAAAATTTCCGAGTTAAAGCAAAATCAATAAAATGGTTAACTTACTAAGACTGCTTTTCATAACATTCAAGCTAGCATCCATAGTTAGTCGATCTCTGTTATACTTGTCAACTTGGTCCTTCAATTTTCTCACATCTATTGTTTCTCCATCCACAACAACAGCTAACCCCGGAGAGACTACATCTTCAAATCCATCTTTGGGCGAATCCAAATTATCTGAGTAGGCAGCATCGAATTTGGAATATGCAAATATTGGAAACAATGCCAAGTTCCCTGCAACATAGTTTGATTTATCGAGCGCGACTTTGTGATGACATTTGATTTTGCATTGAGTTATGCATGTACCTTTCGATATTACTTTCATACTCTCCCGATTTGATTCAAACACATTGACGACTGATTTGCCCTCAACTTCAGAAAGTGGTTTGTCTGTCAAAGTTCTGTAGTTGAAATTCCCTTTCCCTGCAACTTTCCGAATTGCCTTACGGAGCTATTAAATATATTCAATCAGCATTTGCAGCAGTGTTAATGCAAGTAAAGTCATGTTTTAGTAATTACCTGTGATCTTGAGAGACCAAAACCCAAGCTGAGGCATAGCTCTTCCAAGTCATTCTCTGTAAAATAACCACATCTAGTCGGGTCAAAAAAGGTAAAGCTCAAAAGAAGATTAGGGTCCACCGTTTTTAATTTGGGGCTTTCTTCCCCCTTTTGAACAGTTCCTGATGAAGATGCCGATGATAGTTTTCTTTTTTTGACATCTGGAGAGTCAGACGAGCTTTTCACTTCAATTGCCTTCAAAGGGGCGACCGTGCTCTATAGCATTAAAAAGTATTTTACGATCACATACCCAGATTGGACTATTTTAAACGCGTAACATGAACTTGTAAAGTGACCTAGACGCCTACCGTTTCGCCGTCGACTGGCTGCATGCCATTTGTTGCTGTTTTCGTTTGAGAAGACGCCATCATCTCATAATAAATCCGGAAAGCAAAATCACGTCGTAGCATATCGTGAAAAAATTCTGCAAATAAGGAAACCTCGAAAGCTTGCTCCTTCATGTCGCTCGAGCGATAGTCCTTCAGCGATGCAAGGGTCATCTGAACGCAGTCAAAATCACCATTTTTGGCAAATTTTGACGGATGAACTAAAATATGAGGTCTCTTAGGAAGCGTATACCGTCTTTCCCAAATTTTTCTTGTTTTCTCATCAATGCCCAGCGTCAGAATTGGAACAAGAATGCCAGGTAGGACTTGAGGCTTACGTACGTCGCTCCTTTTTGGATTCACATCAGGAACCTTCACTGCACCTTCTCCAGTTTCATTCTCCAGCGCATGTTCAGAACTTTCGATGGTAATTTCAGTATTCAAAACGGGTTGCACAGTTCTTACACCAGATGATGATGTATCATGCCCCATCCCCATCAAAGAATCATCGTTGCTTCCCTCTCCTGCCTTTGGGTTAATATTTATTTCAGCAAATTGTGGCTCGGACTTAATGGAAGTTAGGCTTTGAGTGGTCCCAGCGTGCAATGAATCGTTTTTCGCATCGGGAGTTACAATACTTTCGGAGGCTTCGGCTGGTTGTGTTTCAAGTGACAAAGCTTCCTGCTCTTGTTCAGCCTTGATAGCTTTTACCAATCGCGTAATCAGTTGGGGTTTAAGCCCTTTTGCGTTCAAACCACGTAGTGCAAGTTCTTCTCGCAGACGTATAACCTAAAAAGTTTTATAAAACTTAATCTTTACAAACCGCGCAAAATAGTGTTTTGCTGAAATGCACCATCATGACTTTGATTGTTTCTTATGAAGTTACTAACATTCATGTTCTTGGGCTCCAAAAGTTGTGCTTCAATTTTGATTTTACTCTCGTTCAAAGTGGCTTCAAATTCAAAACTCGAATCATAATCCTTGGCTGGAGTATCACCCGTGCCGCTAGTGTCACTGCAAACTGCAGCTTCCTGATGTTCAGATTGTGGTTCAGCATCACTATCTACCTGTTTGTTGAAAAATACACAGTATTTTAGCTTAAATCTTGTTCACCAATTTGTGCTCAAATGGAAACCTGACTCGAGTATAGAATGCTTTTAATGTTATTTTATTTAGCATATTTATCCTCAGTATGAACTAACAAGGCAGTACAGAAGGTACTTTGACACCTGGATTGTAGATGACACTTTATCAAATCAATATAAAGCGCGCAGGAAGGCCTTGTGAAAAATGTATAAAGCGTTTGGACGCCTCAAGTAAAATGTAGCAATAAAAATGAGTTTAGATTGTCGCGTGGTCGATCTCCCTTCATTATTCGATTTCGCATTCTGTACCACCAAATGGTTTCACCGCTACGACACATCAGAAGAGCTCCATTTGCTCCATTATCATAGGGGTATTTGTGATTGTGAAATGCTTAACACAATAAATAGTCATGCAGCAAAGCAAGGCAATATATGCGCGCACTAAAAAGCAAACGAATGAATATTTAAAATTCCAAATTTTTCAAGATCAGCAACCTCCATCTTAGCAACTGCTCCGGTAGACTTAGTTGCCTGGAATTCCGGACCACCAGGATCAGCAGGTACGGAAACCGTCTGGTCCACCTTGTCGGTCTTTGTTGAAACATCCAAATCTGGAATTGTGTTTTCTGAAGAAAGATAATTCTCAGACTGTACAACTGCTGGCATGGGCCCTGATTGCTCTGCTTCCATTGTCCCTGGATCCACCTCGCTGGTTGATGGAACGTCGTCGTCAGCTGCGGTTGAGACCTTGTCCTGCCCGCTCATCGCGACACGATATGTTTGCACGAAGTTGGGCCAATCGTTACTGGACGGCAGACATACGGAGATGTCCGGCAGAAAAACGACCACAGTTTCCACGTTTCCGTTGCTCCGACGGTAATATAATTCCATCATTCTGTACCTGAACATTTTATGTTTAAAAAATGATGTATGAAATAAAACTTATCATTCACTGGAAATTCAAAAATCCCGGTCAATATGAATTAGGAAAAGCCACTTTAACAAATTTGAGTCCCATGGCCTCATACCCCCTTCCCCTCCTGAGAGTTTTAGCCTTGAAAGGCATTCCTTTGCAACTATTGTGACCTGTCTATGTGCTCAAAGAGTAACTGCAGTAACTAAAGATCTAATCATGTTCTCATTCTCATAGGCTTGACTGCTGTAACTTAGATACTGGGACAACAATTCCAAAAGTAATATAGCACACAGTTACTAACCATTTCTTGCACTGTTTCAAATCGACACCAGTTAAAGATTTGCATGTTCGGACTGCGGTGTTAATGAGAACTTCTGGGTCTGTGTGAGGGTTCAAGCCGTCCAGATCTGGGCTCCACGGCCCACCAATAAGCATGGTTTCATTCTTTCCGGTCTAATAAATTACATGGTTATGTAAAGCGAATGAGCGTAATGAAATGAAATCTACAGATGTCCTTCCAAAGTTGAAGTAGTATTACCTTAGCTCCAACAACAAAGTTGATCAGTCGATTCAGCTGTTGGGCGGATTCGCTAGCATTGCTGCTAGAGTCTCCAGCAAGGGAACAAGTCTTACGGTACAAAGATTTACCCGGCAACGACATTAACACGACCTACAAGAAAGTCAATGTAAATTATTCCAAATACGGTTTTGGTTTGGTTCCATACACCTTTCATCCATCCAGCTTCACTACGCGTTATCGTCAATTAAGCTGCTGTTTCACTTGGCCTTATTTAGAACACATGCTAAAAACGTTGAAATCTAAGAAAGAGGTCTCTATTGCTTATTGCAATGGCTTACTTTTGCGGTGAACACCTGACTTGCATCCAATGGCTCTGGGTTTTCAACAAGCTTAGTGAGCTTCAGCTCGATGTCCGCCTCATTTTCACGTTCAAAGGTGCCCATGTCAATTTTATCGATATATCTTCGAAATACGTGAATAGGAGAGCTGATGGTTAAATCCAAGGGCTGGTAGGCTGGAAAGGATTCTGTCCATGTGGCCTTCGCCAAGAAGAAATCGGAGGGAATGTACAACCCGGCATATCTTCTTTTTACCTCCATTACATTCATATCCAATCTAGAGCAAAGAAAAAACAATTAGTACGCAACGTACTTGACGAAATTTTTTACTCTTTAAAATTATAAAGCAATGGGGGAGCTAATCATCTTACGTATCAAGGCTGTGCTGCGGCACCTCAATTGAATACCGTGCTGTATTATTTCGATTTTTTCTTGAAGGAGATCTGGACTTGTCAGTTGATGCATTCTTACTTTCGTGTGAATCTTTAACAATTATGATGTCACTGTCCTTGTCCTTGTCACGGGATCGGCTTCTTTTTCTGGAACGTGTTGGCGACGGTGAGTGATTACGATGAGATTTGTCCTTATCCCTGCTGAAACAAAAAAAATACAATAAATAATCAATCAACCCAATTATTTGTAAATTTTCAAATTATAAATGTTAAAACATGATTAAAACCTGGAAATGTGTCGCTTCAAGTCCTCCCTTCCTTTACTTCTATTTGAAGTGGACGGACTCCGTCTTCGCTCTTTTTCGCGTTCTCTTTCTCTGTCCTTTTCACGCTCTCTTTCACGCTCTCTTTCTCTATCCTTCTCTCGTTCTCTTTCTCTATCCTTTTCTCGTTCTCTTTCACGGTCTCGCTCTCGCTCTTTTTCGCGTCTTTCTCGCTCCCTATCTTTCTCCAAATCACGCTCCCTATCACGTTCTTCAATATTCCGTCCATGATCCCTTTCCCTCTTCTTCTTGGAAGCGAGTTCCATACTGTCATCAATTGGACTCCTGGCACTTGAGGGTTGATACAATTGCTGCATTCCTTGGTACTGCGAGGAATGTCCCATAAGTGGATCTGGCTGCATGGGTAAAGAAGGTATGTGATCTCTTCCACGATTCGGAGGACGGGGCGTTTGTTGAAAAGGTGGCATTTGAATTCCACGACTTGTTTCAGAGCCACCACCACCCAACCCACTACCCGTCTGTTGCGTATATATTGAATGTGGATTTGAAATGATCGAGACTTGCGAATAGTTAGGTCCAGAACTGGAGGCAGTCATATTGGCCTGACTTGACTGTCTCGACGTGTTTACGCCAGATAAAATTGGAGGTGGAGGAGCAACCAGGCCCTGTGATCGTTTTTCCAAACCTTGGCTATGAATTTGGAAATTTGGATGCATGTGTTGTTGCAGATGTTGCGAGTTTGGTTGAGGTGATTGTGACTTTCCCCCGGGATTCAATGATGACGACATGTTTGTAATTCCGCCTCCCAAATTGACAATCTGTACTCGAGTTGCGTTCCATTTGAACGGCATCGCAGAATTGAAATCTGCTTCAACGAGCACGCGGTCTCCAGCCTTTGGTAACACAGGGCCCTTAACACAGCTAGAACCAACAAATTTCACAACATTAAAACAACAAAATCACACATAATCAATGAACGGTGAAGTTTGAAAACCTAAAGTTCTAATCACTGAGTGAACTTACCCCATTTGAAAAAAGACTTCTTCGTCTATAAAGCCAAAATTATCGTGGGTTTTAGTAACAGTCCCTGTAAATACTCTTTGCTTTTGCTGACTTGGTGATGACGTCGTGGAAGCTGTCTGCGTCACCTGGAGTGATGGTGCAAATCCAACGCTCGTCAAATTTGTCATCGACATGGGGCTTATCAAATTTTGCATGGCAATAGTCTGGGTCGGATTCTGAGTAGCATGAGATATTATCTGCCCGACACCTGCAGTCAACTGTTCTGTTAAAAAGTTTATGTTTTGAAATGAGGATTGTTGCTGCTGTTGGTGCAAAATCTGAATGTGATTTGCGGAATTGGGATCAGGAAAAGACATTGCATTCGCATTAGCAGAAGGAGTAAATTGAAGTTGACCAAATAATTGAGACGGGATTACACCAGGAGCTCCTGTGTTTCCGGTAGCTTGTCGAACTAGTTGTTGCTGACCTTGCGGATGTTGTATACCATTCTGACCTACAAGCATAGAAAAAAATAATTCAGAACCCACACTAAAATGTATCCTACTTTTCGTGCTGGTGCTGACATGGGAAAACTTCCAGCAAAAAATTAACTAGCACACAAATATTAATTCATATCTCAAAAACCAAATGCATGAATGAGGAAAGACTGGCACTTACCATGACCATAATACGACATCGCAATTCGTTGAATTCGACGATTGCAGTAGCCAAAAGCTCACACTCACAATCGTACTCACACTCGCACGGCACACTCACAATCACTGACTGACCTATGAAAAATCTATGAACAATATCGAAAAATGATTTCAAATTAAGTTATACACCACTGCAGTCGAGTTGGCAGAAAAGCCGAAGTTGAAATTACCTCAAATTCTACCCGGAGTAGAGCTCATGTTTGCACAAACGCGGTGCAATGCCACACTGCGTGGAACAACCTCCCATTCGCATTTCCATTAGACATTGATTTGTTATGCATAGAGCTAGAGCATCCAACTCCAACCCATATGAGTTCAACTTAATTTAACCACAATTTTAATTTTAATAACAAGCAGGGGTGACGTACTTCTTCAACTTGAAGTGCAGAGTTTATTATGGGGAAATTTCATAAAAGCCGACGAGGTGGTTTCTGGTTTGATGTATTTAAGGGAATGTGTTAGGTAGGTATTACAGGGCTGGGCATATTACTTGTAATTAGATTACAAGCAATTCGGATTACGTAATTGGATTACATTTTTGTAATATGTAATTTGAATTACATGAAATAAAAATGTAATTTGTAATTGCAGCTTGGCGTTTAATTTGTAAACTGTAATTTTTAAAATTTTAGTTAAAACTAATCATCCAATTACATTCGGAACCAGATTATATTGCATTGGCCCATGAGAAATCCTTGCTTCTGACCTGACGTCTGACAAGGACAACATAGGTATGAATGTGTTCTACAATTTTAAACTTCGTTGAAAATGTAATTTGTAATATGTAATTTGAATTACATGACAGAAAAATGTAATTTGTAATATGTAATTTGAATTGCATCCGGATAGGTAATACAATTTGAAGTTTGATAAAACGTGTCTTTTTTAGCGCTTTCAAATTATAAATGTAAATTTTAATACTTCGAAGTGGTGGTATTGTATTAGTTTAAAAAAATTAAAATTCTGATCTATTGAGGGCCAAAGGCTTACAAAATCAAGGATTTTGATTTAATTTTATTACGAAGCTAAATAAAAACTTCACGGACACCAATAACAATGTTCTACTGGGCATAAACACACATTTTTCAATTCAGAACCACTTTTATTAGCCAACCCATCGAATTTCAGCATTATTGCAAAAACAGACGACAAATACCCTAGCAATGGAAGAGAGGATATAATTCCTGTTAATTACCTAAATTAAATTCAAATAATATATATCCATATATTCCACAAAAATACAAGCTGTAAAGCCTGGCGAAGAAGTTCAGCTGTTTCGAATGCTCAAAACGCCCAACAATGAAAATGTGCTGTCAAATAGCAGAGAAACCACAGAAGAATGCATGTAACCTTTCGATTACATAAAATTGGAACAACCATTAACGATTTGCCCTGTTTTAGAACCCGGAACCCGGTTGTCTGTTTTGTTTGTGTTGTTTTAGATATTTAGGTTTTTAGAACCTAAAAATTGAGCAGATACGTAAATTATACTATACTTTAAATATACCTAACGTGAGAAAATGTTCAGTAAGTCTAATCTCTCTATATTGTAGAGATTCCAACGATGCTGTTGCTGTTGACGGTCTTGCAAATCACTGAAAAGTTGTTGTAAAGCTGTTTTTCCGTTTGAGAAGCATGTATTTCTGCATATTATATGTTATCGCATCTCAACACTTCACAACAACGAAATAAGTAAATATATCAAATGTCTACACAGTAGTTGGGATTTGGGAAATCTTTCCACTAAACTAGCATACTTACCTGTAAAAGACCCGTGGGCGAGCTTGCACTTCGAAGGCAAAATGGAGGTGAAAATAGCCTATACATGTATCCAAATATTAAAATTGCATAGTGCTTTGTACTAACGAATCACAGGAACAGACGCAATCCGGATACGCCAGGGACTTGGCTTAGATGAGGCAAAGTAGTTGAAATCGTGCTCCGTAGTTCGTACTACTTAATTTACTTGGCTTTTAAAGATAAAGTTCATGGAAGTCGTCTACTTTGATGTCATGATACCCGTAGGCAAAAGGGTGACAGGAATGAGTATTATGTTGCAGGCGGATCAGAGTTGCCATGATTAAACCAGCAGTTACGCTCCAAATGTCCTCTTTTTTTGCAGATTTTGCAGTATGGCTGTTTAACCTTCTTTTCTCTTCTTGATTGTGCTGGCCGCCTTGCCTGGTGTTGTGGATGAAAATTATCTTCTTCCGGTGGCGCCCACACAAAACGTGAGGAAGGTAGTCCATCGTTGATAACTCCCGACATACTGCTGAAATGACAAATCAGTGCAGAATTTTGACTTATAACGTTACAACAGCTTTGAAACAGAAAGCTGGAAAAGTCAATTAATGCTTAATGCTTACCTGACTTGAAGTGAAGGGAATTGTAGTCCCATGCCTTGTTCAAATAAATGTCGCTCGTCTTCTCCGAGCTCGGCATTCAAAAGTGCTTCATCTGCTAAGCGACGTCGCTCCTCCAACCCTGGATCAAACCCGTCACAAGGTTCATTATTGAGCATAGATCCGTCCAAGAAATATACACCAGCGGGTAAACCGGTCCATTGGTTGACGTTCAGTGGAACAGAGTGTGATTGATTCATAGGCGGTGCAACACGTCCAAGTCTGCCACCAAGTATGACATTTTCCAAATCATCTTCCAAAACGCGACGATTTGGCGATCTCCTGTCTATACGAAATAATACAGGTTCAAGAGGTTCTTCAGTCACTAATCTAGGCTGATTCCACATGGATCTGGGAGTTAGTACTCTGGGTCGTCTACGAAGATCGCAAGCTGGTGGTGGTTGGGATGTTGGCAGTTGTGGTGAGCTGGATCGTGACCTTCGTCCCGCAAAATGAGAATGGCTTCTGCAATTCAGTGATCTTGAAGCGGACAATGAATCCCGTACCTTTTCCATTCTCCGCTCATCAAATGGTGTATGTTGAGGAGACATTGACGTTTTCCTCTCAGGTGAACCACAGTTCGAATTCTCCACTGTAAATACAATAGGGCCAGGCTGACTACCCAAATCATGCAAGGTTTGTTGTCTTGCATTGTCTATTTCAGCCATTTTTTCCTGCAGACGACACTCCTCTGCATTTAGACGCCTCTCTCGTTCCTCCAATTGCCTCACGCGTTCCAGTATATCCAGTTCCGATTCTGTTTCCTCAACTTCATTGTGACAAGCCTTTTCTGGCGGTCTTCGACAAGGGCTCTTTCTACGCGAAGCAGTTTTATTTGGTGGTGGCGATCGTATCCGCCGCCTCGGGGAACGAACTCGACGACTGCTACTAGTGCTTCTTAGCTCAGGACTTTCTTCTCGGCGTTGTCTTGCATTGCCATACTTGTGTTTCATCCCTTCAGCTCTGTCGTCATATGCCCTCCTATTTCTGGATCTTTCATTGTCCCTGTCCTCCCTGTCCCTGAGAGTCCGTGAATTATTGTTTGAATAGTTTCTTCTAGTTCTGCCTTTGTCCGCGCTGAGGCTCCTTTTCCTTTTCTTGTAAGTGTTATCTTGGTGTGGCGGCTTGAAAACATTTCCGGGCTCCGGCTCCACCTGTCTAAGAGGAAGATCATTCAAAGACTCAAGATGGAAAGGGGTTGTAAATTGCGACCCATTGCTAATTCGGTCATCAATGTCCTGGTACCGATTGTGTATGCCAATATACTCATCAAATGACGACTCTGTTGAAGTCTCCACATCATATATTTGAACTGGTTCGGGATCCAAGTTCGGATGTGGCAATTGTATCGGTATGGATTTTAGAGCTGTGTTTTGAGTTGACAAATCAGTGAAGTCAAATTCCACCGATTGAACTTCTTGTTGTTTCTTTTGCGTTTCAGCATATCCCAAACGAATCGAAATCGGCATAAAACCAGACGATTTGGTTGTTGTATCTGGTGATGCATACTGCTTGAACTTGGACGAGCGTTCACTAATTCGGATCTGACTTCCTGGCTTGCAGTGTTCATTTTGAAAAATGACATTTGAAATTGTGATTCCTTCAATTCCTTGGTGCTGTTTGTCAGAGCATTCATAATCAGGGACTGTATAGACTTTGTCTTTTCCTTGGTTATTTGATTGTTGGCTAGTGTAAGCTTTAAATACATTACTAGTCCTACACGTGAGGGGTATCGAAGAGTGCTGAGGAATCGTTACCCACTTACCAAGAGCCGGTTCCGATGCTTTCAACGAAGAACTGGACTGAATACTAAGTGGTAAAATGTTAATTGTCTTCTTCGCAAATGCAGTTGTATTAAATGCGTCAGCTGAGTGAGTCAAATCGTGAGCAGTTGAATGGCCTAATGATTTTGCAGAATTACAATGTGGTTGTTCACTTCTTGTGTTGCTGTCCAAAAATACGGACTCCTTGCTGAAAGATACTTCAACTCCAGTCTCACTTGATGATGTCAATTTACTAGACGTCCCATTTGACAATATTTGGTTATCGATTATCTCTGGGCTAAAGCTTCGACGCCCTCGGTGTTTTCCAGTTTCAATTATCTCTGGACTGGAGCTTCGACGCCTTTGGCGTTTTCCAGTTTTAATTACCTCTGGACTGGAGCTTCGACGCCTTTGGCGTTTATCAGTTTGAACAGGGCTTGTTCTGGGTCGTCGTTTTATCCGTGATGTATTCTCATTGCTGCGCCTTTCTCTCGAATTTGTTCTTTGACAAGGACCAGGACTACCTCGACTGCGTCTTCTCGAAGATTCCTCATTACTAATCCGCTTTGCTTTGTTCGACATGCTGGGTGGGGGTGGTGCTATTCTCCATCCTTCTGTGTCTCCCCTTGATAACTCTGTACTTGTACTCTGCTTAGATTTTTTGGCACCAACTTTTCGATCCATGGTTGGAAGGTCGACAGGAGAGGGACAATTTCTTGTCGGAAAAGGGTGAGAAATTACATTTTGTGTGATGTTATTCTGCTCAATTACATGAACTTTTTTTGCGTTCCACTTAAACTGCATACCGTCTATGGATTCGGCTTCGACAAGTGCTAGATCTCCGACTCTAGGCATTGCATGCCCCTTCACGGTGCTATCACAAAAATAAAAACGCACATATAAGCAACTTCATCAAATGCGTTAACTGAACACTGAATTAAGTGGACATACAGTGTTAAAATAATTATTGTTAATCGTGATTTGGCGAATTCTAGCGTTCCTAAAGTTTCCTTACAAGCAAACTTCATATATTATTATAGGCATATATATTATAAGCATATTGAATCCGAACCTCGTCTGGAAGAAAACGTCTGGTCCGACAAAGCCATATTCTTCGCAAATGTGTGTCACTCTATCCGTAAAAACCCATAAGTGAGGGAGTTTGCCTTCAGCAGCAGCTGGTTTCAAACAAGGTTTCAAGTTGTTCGCAGCAGTTTCAGTTCCTGGATTCCGTGGTGTAAGTACAGAAGTATTACTAGAGTTGATTTCAGCAATGTCGTCATCAATGCTGCTTATGCTTGAATCCAGAGTCTTCTCACTGGTCTCCACTGGTACTATTGCCCGACGGGTTAGACGTGAGTGCTTTACCACATCAGCATTTAACGAGATTGATATTGCGCTCAACTCAGAATTTGGCAAACCAAGGTTTGGAGTTGATTGAATGCTCGAAGACGAAGAAGTCTTCAGCTTTAGTGGACCTGTTGAGGGTGTTTTCCGAAAGTAATCTGGTAACTGGAATGGTCTCTGACTCTGAATTGGTTTGTACGGTACTTGATTGAAGCTTCCAGCAGAAGATGAAGTCGACTCCCGATGCATGTTGATGTTATTCCTATCTTGACCAGCAGCAGAAGCAGCAGGCTGATATTTTGCTGACGTGCTTTGACCCAGGCCACCCAGGTCTCCAGCTTTTCCAGAATCCATTGTCGGATACATCGGATCATAGTATTCTTCAGTCTGACTCGCAATCAGAGACGCTTTCGAAATTGAAGCCTGTGAAGCTTTGGACTTCTCCCAGTAAAACTGATTATTGCGTCTATTCATTATTGATGACTGCTGTGAATTTACTTGTGAACTTACAGCAAATACACTGTCCAGATTAAGAATAGCTTCATCGTTGGCGGCACTATAATTTGTAGCAACCTGTTGTTCGACTTGAAATACCGAATTGAATTGCGACTGTCGAGCTCGTGTATAATCAAACGGGATTTGTTGGGTATGGGACTGAGGCGCAGGGAAATTATTTGACTGCTGGAAGTTGAAGTTTGGGGGGTAAATGTTCACGGATCTCCTAAAATTCATCGTCTGCCTGCCTCTTTTACTTGATCAAGGTCAAATTCCTGTATTCTTGAATTAAGGTGAATGTCTTACAAATGCAAAGTAAAGTAGCGATGGATGTGATAAGGAACAAGAAAGTTCATTCCCGTCCTGGTGGAGTATTCTTCATTTTTCAATCCGCTCAACAGCTCAGTCGCCACAACCTCAAAATTCCAAATTTTTCCAATCAATTTCGTCAAACCAAGCTTAACAAATTTGAACGAAATGTGCTTTGTTCTACTCTTACTTGCTCTTAGATCATGTCTCAACATGTACAAAATAACGTGTGTGTTTGTGAAAGTGGGTCCGTCTGGCTCCAGCATGTTTTGCATGGGCAAGGCATATGCACGTAGGCAGCAAATAGTTCATCGTTGTCGATGCGTTGTACAGTACACGTAGCAGGCACGGCATGGATGCATTGGCCATGGATGTGCGTCGTGCGTGGACTTTTATTTCTTGGCTTCGTCTTTTATTGCACTTTAGATGGTAAGGGAGGAAGGGTCGCTCCTTGGACGGCTCCGTCTTCTCCTTATCATTTCTACCTAACCAACCTGTCTCACTTTTGTCATTTTAGAACTCTGTTTTTTGGCAGCTTAAATCATTTAAAATAGAGTCCAGAAGTGCAATACAAACAAAGTTGTTTTTGATTTCTACCGAACTTTCATGTTGGCTCTGATCAGTGTGAGGAAATTGTCAAAAAACTGCTTGGGTTGTAGAGAATCTTCGCGGTTTTCCTTCCCAAACGGTTTAGACAGGCTTCGGATAGGAATCCAACTTTGTTGGAAATTAAAATGTACCCGCAACCCGGTTGAGCAGTTCTTGTTTGGTTTTCCAAACTATGTATGGATTGCTTGACTGGGGAAAAGAGTACGACATTATTTTACATTTAAATTTATTGTTTTACATACATTTGAAACTAAATTTATTCACTTATGCTTGAAACCGCGTAGTTTGTACTTTTGGGTTTTCTGCAAGCTTTTCTCAAAACTGTCTCCCTGGCTATTATTGGTTCATCTGCACTGATAGGCTAAATATTCCGGATGACTGCATGATGAGCAATTTGCAAACTAAACTGACAGTGGAATCAAAATTATGAAACCAGACTCAGGGTTAGCCCGCGCTTGCAGTAGAATGCAAATAATGCAATGATGGTTTAAATAAGTAGAATTTTACGAATTTCAAGACATTTCATGAACACAGTGTGATTGTATTACAACCTTTGAGCTTTACCCTTCACATATTGCGTAAATATGGCAAAGAATATCGTTTTTCATGTCAGTACAATATAAATATAACAGTCTAGTTAGACAATAATAATTCGTGAGTGATGTCTTCAGGTATTGTATCAGTGGACATTGTGGAACTTAAACATTGTTCGTGTGATCTTGGCTTCACCTATTCATTACTCATAAAAGTACAAATTTGACTAATATCCTATATCACGTGTGTTAGTATAACAAATTATATTATATGGTAGAGAATAACTTAACTTACCATGGTAAATCGTGACAGTTTCTAGCATGCAGCGTTAAAATTAACAATAAAATTTATACTTCGAGATCCACTTGTCAAACATGTTCTTCATAAGACAATTGACCATAGCACTCCAGAACTGGTGGACTCCTGTCAATGTCGAGGTCGTCGACTGGGATGTTTGGCAAAGTCAGAGGCGAGAACAACTTGGGACCTCTATCGCAATCATGCTCGCTGCTTTTTGAAATACTTATGAAATTGTCCAGTACCTTGTCAAACCTAACAATCTGCGGCAAGCATTTGATTTTACGTTTAATGAAACCTTGTGGATGTTTAATTAGTTCATCTTCACTTTTGACTTCCTGTGATCTAAACAACAGACAGTCGAACTGTTGAAGAGAGATCGGGGGAAGTTCCTCAATTTCCATACATTTCAGTACAGGTCCCTCAACTTCCATACTTTTCAGTATAGGTTCCTCAACTTCCATACTTTTCAGTACAGGTTCCTCAACTTCCATACTTTTCAGTATAGGTTCCTCAACTTCCATACTTTTCAGTACAGGTTCCTCAACTTTCATACTTTTCAGTATAGGTTCCTCAACTTCCATACTTTTCAGTACAGGCCCCTCAACTTCCATACTTTTCAGTACAGGTTCCTCAACTTTCATACTTTTCAGTATAGGTTCCTCAACTTCCATACTTTTCACTATAGGTCCCTCAACTTCCATTCTTTTCAGTACAGGTTGCTCAACTTCCATACTTTTCAGTACAGGTTTCTCAGCTTTCATACTTTTCAGTATAGGTTCCCCAACTTCCATACTTTTCACTATAGGTTCCTCAACTTCCATGCTTTTCAGTACAGGTTCCTCAACTTCCACACTTTTCAGTACAAGTTCCTCAACTTCCATACTTTTCAGTATAGGTTCCTCAACTTCCATACTTTTCAGCATAGGTTCCTCAACTTCCATGCTTTTCAGTACAGGTTCCTCAACTTC
>JAAXYW010000486.1:0-36455 GCA_036851895.1 Orthonychiurus folsomi | reverse complement strand
TCAGAGCGTAGTGTTGACTCGAAAATGCTATTGCGTTCAACACTATTGGAAGGTTTCTTCTTTGTCTTTATACGAGATGCGGAATCCGATCAGATCAGGCATTTTTATTTTAAGAAAAATGACAGCAGAATTTTAGATATTGATTTTTGACGTAATAGCTTCTGTAGGCTCACAAAAAAACCAAAACGTAATGTGTAGCTTTGGCTGCTTTGCAGCCAATATCGTTTGAAGCTTCAGGTGCATGCCAAATAGCGCTAACAATACTTGTGGAGTGTTTGAGGCTCACAATCATAATTTGTAATTCTTTCCCAGCTCAATTTAATCCAATCCTTTTTAAGTAAGAATATTTTACATTTGATTCAACTTAAATTTAGCATTTTACATTGACTTAGACAAAAAGGTTTGTGATTAAATAATACACCCTGAATGACTTCAGTATTGCTTTTCCTTTGATAATTTTGTTTAACACAATTAATGATTGTATCAAAATGGAAACGGGAAACGGTTTGTAGAAAACTCTACTCGATGTTGATATGTTTAAGGAAAGAGATGACATCAATATTGTAATACCATTAATTACTTACACATATTTTTACACTAATATTTGCACAAATGCGAGCGCATCAAATGTGATATAGGGTTTACTTCAAGTTGAAAATTGTATTTTAGCCTGGATTTGTTTGTGCTGCAGCCGCTGCAAAATACAACAGGCCACTCGCACTCCTGCTAATATACATTTATCTAGATTGCCACTGCGCAAATATTCTCAGTGTATAGGCCTGGAGAATTGAAAGGGAAACAAATTTAACTAAAGGATTCGTTAACTATTGTACTGTGTCTAAATCTAAATATATATTTTTCACAACCTTAGAAAGAAAAGTATGCACACTATTTTACACACGTAGTCAAACATCTGGTGGTGATTGGATTTCTTTTGAATATGCGAATTCACACTTTCACGAATCATTTGTCAGAAGACGCTCACACAAATAAGAGCAGTTGGCGGCCGGCGGATGATTTTTGATATTGACTTCAACCGTTGTCGTTTGTTGTATTTTTAAGATGGTGGGAGGCACATTTAGCTTACGATTTATTCATATTGATATATATTGCGTCTAGGGATACTCTAAAAATTTGAAGCAATGTTTTTGATTTACTACAAATAATATATACAATTTACAAAAAGCTGTACTTAATTATTTTTTTGTTGAACGGACTGACGAGCACAACACACGTACACAGAAACCTCACTCACAAATCACATTGTCTCACTCCACGTCTTTAGCAAAAGAACAACAGCAAGAAACCTTTTCAGAATATTTTTAGTAAGCGGTGGGTCACACATCAGTCACAATAGTCCACATTTCTTCCCTCAGAGGAGTCTTGGAGAAGACTTACTCGATAGTCGTCTCCAAGAACTAAGTCTGTCAAACAACCCACTAATCCTTCCGAGTACTTGTTCATACTCTGGTGTCTTGCTTCTTCCAGCCCACCTGTTTGTACCAGAAAAGCTGTTTAAGACACGCGTCTATTGGTTCAAGGCTTAATGCTAGGAAATATCGAATCCAAGAACAAACCAATGTAAAGACCATCGTTGATGTTTAAGAATCGCAATTTCCCTGGCGCATTTCCAGTGATGGGTTGCCCGTCATCCACAGTTAGTTTTGCTTCCTGCTCATTTCTGTGAAATAAACCACAAATTAAATTGAGGAACTGTTTGTTCTGGAAATACATTTCCAATGTTTGAAGGTATCACGTTTGCGATCGTTCGCGTTCATTGAACTTTTGCAATGGTATGGAAATAATGGTTATTGGTAGCCAAAGACGCTCGTTAAAACTTGACTCCTTCCCTTCCCCTTGCTGGACAATTTTTTTGTTTGCGTGCACGTTTTGCGGAGAGAGAAATGTGAGGACATATCATGAAGCAAATCGTCTTACCTGACAATATGAACGCGATGCCATTCCCCGTCATTGACTTTGGTTAGATTATAGGCAATTACGGTTTGGCCGGACCCAAGAGAAAATCTAGCATGGATCAAACCATTGCTGAGTCCTACGGAGAGAAAGTCACTCGCTGAGGTCATTCGTTTACGACCAGCCCAAATCAATTAGCCCTCTTGAGTGTGTCGTTTTCACTTTGAAACTCAAGTTGAGAGTTGAACCCGAAATTCTGGTGATTTAAATTCAAAACACGGCTGTCATTATCTTTTTCCTTTCACTTTTTCCGTTTAATGGAATCATTAATCAGCTTGTTACTCAAAATTCAATTGATAGCCAAAACTGTTACTTTGATTTATCATGTTGGTGATCAACTAACGGGAATGTTAAAAATTCTATTTTGCAGCTGCATTCAAAAGTATAATGGATTGTGAAAGGAATACCCTATGCGACATCCAAATTCTTTGCCAATAAAAATGTTATACTATTTATTTCTTACGAATTTTTCAATTATTTTTTTAATGTGCTCCAGCAGAACATATTACCTTTTGATAATTTTTGTACTGCTAAATCGCAAATATGAGTCTCCTGTAAATTTTGGAGGCGTCAAAACATCTTCCTTGTCCATTTTTTCTTGACAGTCAGAATCCCGATATCCCAAGGGACAATGACATTTGTAGGTGTCCAACTGTGGTACGCACTCCCCACCATGGCTGCACGGATTTCTCAAGCAAGGGTGAGCACAATTCTCCAAATTAACTCCTAGACATGGCGGAACCCATGATGCGAAGAGGTTTGTTATTGATCACCAGCTGAAACCAAAAAGCATTGTTTTGTGCAGGAAAGTTAGCAATCACTTTCTCCAAAAGTTGGTGAATCATATCGCGGCGCTACTCCCATTAATTAAAACATCGAAAGGAGCAACTTTTATGATCAGTCGAAAACTTAGCTCGCGCTGTAGGGGTGCAGGGTTGGGAGAATTCAAAAATATTTGTAAAACCCTATGTCCTAAAGTCCAATGGGTTGAGAGAAAGGAGACAGTGTTAATTGTCAGGGATGAAAATCTCGTGACTTTGTCACATCAGGCCCAGTTAAAACTTCATCTTTCTCTGAAGGTGTTGAGGACTAGGCGGGATCATTGTTCCATTAGTAGAAATGGTGGAGGCAAAGTGAAAGTTTTGCTTGCTTACCCTTTGAATACATCCTGAAAAGCCTCCATGAACTTTCACTTTGGGAGACAGCCACTGGGAATCAGGAATCCCCCCGAGGAACAAATTATGAGGAAGAGATAGCTGCAGAAAGGGAACCCAAACAGACAGAATTATCATCATAATCAATCATATATGCGCTGCCACGTCAGTCAAACTTCGCCAAAAGCTTTTCCCTTCTTTCAGTCAAGCTCCGAAGGATCGCATGGCATTAAATTACTGTATGCTGTACCTCAGAGGAATCTCAGAAGGCAAAGTTAATTCCATAAAACATTCCGCCTGAAGACGAAGTAACATTCGAAGGGCGCTTACAGAATTTTTGAAAAAAAAACTCCACAAAAATGTATAAGCAATTACGAATTCTCAAATTGATTGCGTTGTCTGCTTTCTTTGACATTTATTTAAAATAATGAGCAGAGAATCCAAAAGTTATGATTGATTTGATGTTTGTTTAACCTGAGTGAATGCTCCAGGTGTCAAAGTCATTAGTGGTGATTGATTATCTATTCTCATTGAGATTAGACGAGATGTTCTGGATACTTCAATCCTGTGCCATTCTCCTAGTGCCACCGGCTGGTCACTCCTAAAATGAGGAATTTAAGACACAACTTTAACCCAAAACATGGTACTCTATACAAATCACATATTTTGAATAGTTAAATTGTAGTAAGGTGCAACCCCGTCGGCCGTCGCCTGAACGCCGCTATGTGTATGGAACGCTTGCATAATTAAATATTATTTTATATCCTGTTTTATTTTGTATGCCTAGCACGTGAAGCTTCCTCCTAAAATACAACGTGATAAAAGTTATAATAGTAATTGTCCCATATGCTATGCTATGGGCAGCTACACGATGCTCGTTAGTATAAAATTTCTAGGAGAGAAATGAAAGTAATAGTGGTCGTAGGGCAGCACGAACCTGCTAAACCAAGGCGGCATGAGCAATAGAGATGTTTCCAGTACTTTCCATTCGTAATTACAAGGTAGAATGGCCGCTCATCAATCAAATATTTACCAAAGCACGATATTCTTTTCCTCGTTTCCCAGTTCCTTACTACTACAAATTCGGCTCCGTAAAAGCTCTTTAATGCCATTCACCTAAAACAGTTCCCTGCATTCGGCAAGCGAGTGAAGATGCACTTCCAGAATCATTATGGGAAATCAAATAGACGAGTACGTCGTTGAATGCTAGTTGTAAACAACCATGCGAGAATTGCTAACCACAGTCCGGTCCCCCTGGAGTAATTTCTCAAGAAATTGAATGCGTATTCAGTTAATGGAAGAGTGGGGATTACAGCCTTGGGATTCTGCAAGCTAACGCCTCATTCTAATGCCAAAGGTGTTGCGGTGGAAATGGAGATGATGGGAGGATTGCCGCACGCTCCACCGGTGAAAAGGTGAAAGCTTACCACTTTCTGTACCCCGAACACCCCGCCCTCCAACATCCTCCATGCTGAGTGGGAGGTGAGGACGTGGATAATAAATTTACCCTTTCCCACTCACTTGACAGTGGGAGTTGATGCGGTTCGGTTAATTACCTTGGAAATCCTAAAGTGAAAGTAGAAAGCCCCCTTGTACTGTTAATGCTATTCAAATTACAATTTCACGCCATGCTGTGCTGTGCAACCAACCTTGGGCTCTAAAATACAAGAATCACACTGTGAAACATCGGGGGCATGGGATAATTCTGATTTCAATTACAAATCCGTTTCAATCCGTTAGTCTGGTGCTTATCATTTGGCAACCCCACACTCTGCCCCACTTCCATGCTCTCTCCTAATAAGTGAAGTTGGCCAAAATGTGTTTTTCCCCCACATCTGTTTACCTTATTATGGCAGCTCCGGTGCCAAGATCCATGGCGAATTCCAAGTACCCTTGGTCAATAGAAAGGGCGACAAAATCTCCCAAGCCGTCCAGCTGGTAGCCGTTGTACAGAATGAGTCCATCCATGGCATCTGGTTTCACAATCGCCTCAAGTTCCAGCCAAGACAAGACGCGCGTGAGTCCAAGTCCCCCGTATTTGAGATAAGAAGAGCCATTAAAGGACGGGATCTATTGTTCACAAATACCCATTTATTTTCACTTTGAGAGAAAACCCCATTCTTACGCACAACGCTCAGTTTCCCCTTCCTGCTCCTTCCTTACTTTCCTTTCGCGGGAGAGCCGTGTTATATCTGCCAATGCTTTCTCCGACATAAATAATATATGTACAGTGCGCCATTCAAGAGCGGGGAGTGGAAGGCCCATTTCCCTCCCCTCCCTATTATTAAATTTCATTTGAGGTGAGTTTGGGAGTCGGAACTCGGAGTTGAATTCTATGGACGCACTACTCCATTTCCATTCCCCCTTTGTTATCATCCTTATTAGTAGTCCTTGCAAGGGGAACGTGTGTTGTATGAAATTTTATTTATCCTAATGCTTTTGGTGGGCCTGAAGGCGTCAAAATGAGAGAAAGGAACAGGAGGGGAGGAAAAACTCTTGAAATCATTTTGATTGCCTTGTCGATTTAATCCACGTGGATAATATTTTATCAAATCCGACTCTAACTCGGGAAACGGCTGTAAAGAGACCACGTAGTCAACTCGTAAAAATAAAGCGAAGTCCTCCGTACCTGCAAGTCCAATGGCGTTTCGCATAATGTGCCACTGAAGCCTAATGGGCACAAGCAGGTTGGGTTTTCCTCCTTTTGTACGAGACACTGTCCACCATGTTGGCATCGGAGGAGGTCACATACACTTTGATCATTACAGTTCTCTGTACAAAACACATTGCAAATTAAATTGTTTTGTATAGAACGAGATATTTTAAAAACGTTTTGAGAATTGGATTTCAAAAAGGGCTGAATCTGTAGGGATACCATTACTATTTACAGTCCCCTTTAAAATACTCAGCCAAAAGAAAGATTGGGTAATATTTTTCGACTAACCGATATCAAATCCTTGGAGTGCATCACCATTTGGCTCTTTCCCAAATCTGTACGTCCTTTCATTGATGACGATATTCCGAATACATCCTCGAAAGCCTGGGGTTTTTAGCAAAATTGGCAAAACCGTGGCAGAAGTTGATGACTCATCGCTTTCAGCATTCTCAGTCAAATTGCTTCTGGTATTATCTTCCTCCCTCCGCCGTGCCATTTCGCCTTCATTTTCCTCCTCATTCTCAAGTACCGTTGTGGACATCCCATTGAAGCTAATATTCCCAGCTCCGCCAATGAAAACGGGTTGTCGAAATGTAATTCGAGAAAATAATCCCTATTGGAAAGCATTCAGTTTCAGTTACAGCTGCACTCAAGAGTGGGACGGAATTGTGGAAGACATGGAAGGAGTGGGGGTGAAGGAAAAGGGCCGAAACACAGATCCAATAAAAGCGAAGCCTTCACTGTTCACTCGCCCACGCAACAAGATCTAACTTAAATGTGGCCCACATAATTCCCCTGCCACTCCAGCCGTCTCCGACAGGATTCTTGTATTTGTTTTGCCCAAAATTCAATTCGTACGGAGCAGCAGTAAATATTTGCAATTTCCAAGTCCTAGTACATTTACGCACCACTTTGAAGGTGTCTGCCCTTATTATCAAGCCTAACTTTTAATTTGATTAAACTCGGAGAGAACAGGGAAGTGAAAACCTCCTCGCTTTCCTTTGTAGTTCGATCGAAATGTAAGAAACTTTGTCCCGTCTTTATTTCACATAGGTAAGACAGAGAGAGACTGGAACTGGAAATGCCAAAGATTAAATAGCCTAGTTTCAAAGTTGGGACTTATTCAGAGAACTCCGTCCTCTTCCCCCTTTCACTACAATCCCAGAACAGAAACTCCTAGTTGACTACTTTCCTCCTTTGTGTGTGCGAACTTTTGAAGAAAAGGGAGTTTAAATGAGATACGAAACAGATTCCAAACTCACTTTAGATCTTCCTTGAGTAAAAGGACCATCATTCAGTTGCATCCATCCGTCCCACCTACAATAAATTGTACATAAAAAGATTAGAAATATATGAATACATATTACTATTGTTTGCGTCACATAATGTTTTACTTCCTCCGTATTGTATGAAAATAAATCGAGTAGTTCGAGTGGCGGGGAAACTTCATACAAAAAGAACTAAAGATTACCTCCGCCGTATGATATTGGCTCGATTCCATTGATGAAGCCGAGCTTGAGTTGAGGATCGAACAACGCCGAATCCTGAACCACAGTCAAACCTGGAGTAGAAAAGGAGAAAGAAACAAAATTATTTCACCCAAGTCTTTCTCCCCAACCAACCGAGTAGAAAGCCATGCTACTTCCCATCCACGAAATAAAATAAATTATCCCCTTTGGTTGAATTTAGTTACAGGCAAAGAAGCCCTTTCAATGCTGCATCATCAAAGCCAACCAACTGACACAATCCTTTTTAGCTCTTTTCAGTTGACGAGAATTGAAAATGCCAAGATTGACAGCGCGAGTTATTGCATTTTATAACTTGTCAATCAATTCATGCTTTTAAATATTTCCCTCCTCGCAGCGTTATCAGAATTAATTAAATTTGACAACGATTTTCACTTTTTGTATGCAATCACTTTCCCTCACTTAACCCAAATTGAAAGCAAAGATTGCTTGCCAAATCCGAATGTACTTCGACATCATCTCTTTCAAAATCATTTCGACTCCTCTCCTCCAAACAAACTACGTACGCATTAAGTCCCCATGTGGAGTATACCAGTCATTGTAGTTTGAGCTACGAAACAAACTATGGATTTTGGATCGACTTTTCCATCCTGTCTATCCCAGATGTCGACGTGACGGAATACACTTCAAACTTGGTTTACATGACCGCAGCTGGCGGGCAGNTCAAACTTGGTTTACATGACCGCAGCTGGCGGGCAGCAATGGTTAGTTCATTTCAAATTTTCTATCCCACTCCAGATTATCCAAAGCCAATGCAGCTAAAATTTGCCGACAAAATGTCGACGATCATTCTCAATCCCCTCTTTTATATCCCCATTCCCCATTAACATAAAATCTCCCTTTTTGTTCGGGCAAGGAATCAGGAAATTTGGTCACGTTCCTATATATACTAGCAGTTTGCAATATTGCACAGATCCCTGACGTTGCTAATGCTTCTAAAGCCCTTAAAGCGCTTTATCAGCAGATTGCCTTCAAAATATCCTCATTCCCCATTTGCATATGATTTAATCCAGAAATCAGGAACAGAAGCCCCCCAAGGAGTTTAAGCCGAGGTCTTTGCCCTTAAGTTCCCTTCCCACGTACGTACGTACGTACGCTACACAAATGACCTCACTATTGCCACTATAAAATCCAAATTCAAAAATGTTACCGAAATTTGAGGAAACCATCCTCAAGATACAAGGCAAGGAAGTCACCGGACAGGTCATCCCGCTCCCCGGTCAGTAGAAGGATCCCATTGAATGTTTCAGGTCTGAATTCAAAGCTGATTTGATCCTAAATGTTACCGAAATTCGAGGAAACCATCCTCAAGATACAAGGCAAGGAAGTCACCGGACAGGTCATCCCGCTCCCCGGTCAGTAGAAGGATCCCATTGAATGTTTCAGGTCTGAATTCAAAGCTGATTTGATCCGACATGTAGGCGTCGTGAAGAACAGGGAAGGCGACCCAACTTTGACCCCGAAATAACCCGGATGTGTAGCCCTCCTCTTCAATCGGCTCCTCTGTTCAAAAACAAATACAATTCACATCAAAGTCTCCCGCCTTTCGTATTTTTCAATTAAAGGTGGGTGTAGGCGGGCGAAGCACTAGCTCCGCTTCCTCTTCGACGTCGAGCGTCGTCGTTGCTGAACAAATAATTGCAAACCCAAAGCTAAGTGTCCCATTTACAATTAAGGCAAGAAGTGGATGGGGGATACAAAGTCCTGAGACAAACACTTCACCTTCGCCAACTCCAAGTCATTTCCTACTTGTTTCCTTTCCTCCATTAAGGGGTATGCCTTAGGAAATTCAGGGAGGTACAAGGAAAACAAACACAAAGGAGACAGACTTAAGACAGCACAGCAATTTTGTCAAACTGTGTTGGTGTCCTCGTCCCGTGCTCAACCGTCCATTACGGACACGGACGGAGAAGCTAGGCTAGTCGACCGAGTTTGGAGTGCACATCCCAAAACGGAGTATTGTACTGGAGGGGAAAAGCCCAAGAGAAAGTGGAAGGAAATCCATAGTCATCCTTCTGGCCTTATCTTGATCCCTACTCTGACCAAAAGTCATTTCTTTCCTCTCAGAAACAGAAATCCTGGACACAGGCTTCCTCCTCGGGTTTCTAAATATATGATACACGATCCATCCCTATGTATGTATTTATGTATTTCCAGCCTATTCTCCAAGATGGACAAGGAACTGACCTGACAACTAATAATCCTCACAATCCCTTGACAGGGGACGGATTCGAAGGGTGAAAAAACCACGGTTATTTCACAACTTTCCTTATGTTATATACTGATACGTGATACGTGATCAACGCCAACTGATTTTTATTATTTTGTACTAGAATAGTTTCTAATAACAAGTTCGAAAACTCGACTTCTACCACAGGAGATATGTGATGTAATGTTTTAGTGGTAGAGATAAAAGCGAAAATGCCAAATGATGTACAGCCCAAGCACATGATCCAATTCTATTAGGTGAGGAGGCTATTTCCATTTCTCATTTTGAAGGATTCCTATTCTGAATTGAGGTTTAATTTCCTCTGGATGTAGTATGCGGTCGGCGTTCATCTCTCATTTCAGAGCTGTGAAATGTGTCCCACACTTGTCAGAGTTCTCACCACTCCACACCCCCACTCCATGACATGCTTTTAGAGAAATGACAAGGAACTCTACTCTCATTTTTTTCACGCGCCTTAAAAATATAAATTGATCTATTTCCCCACATGCACATGTCTCAAAATCCTTGTCCCACCCGCCTCCTGTCACTCGTGCCTCTATTAAAACCCGCCATTACTCGACTCCTACCCAGCACAGTAGTGCAGTGGCCCAGCCAGCCCAGCATTTATCCCTTTTCAGTTACAATTCCGTGCAAACGTTAGCTTCTGTTGAAATTGTTCCATAGTGGTTCGGCCAGTCGAAAGAATGAATAATAAAACGGATCAAAGGGGGAAATAACTAGTAGAAAAGTGATCCTCGTCACTCACAAATCCTAGGATTTGACATGGGTCAATGGGCGGAGTGGACAGCGCGAGACAGACAAAAAAACAAACCAATTTCGCAAAGAGGACCACGATAGCCCATGGGACACAGACATCGATAGCCCGTCCAACTCTCTTCAACTCCGAAGGGTGATGGGGGGTCAGCGGCGTTGAATTCCCGGGTACATGTTCCCCGCTTGCATTTGAGTGGACACTCCTCTCCGTCGGATTCATTTTTGGACGTGTTGGTATTTCTCTTCAACTGAAAACTGCTACTACTACGTGAAGAACTACTCTCTTCCTCCTCTTCTTCCCCGCCGTCACTTTTGACAGGGGACGGACCGCTCCTCGACGAAGGACCGCCGAGTAATTTATTTTCATTGTCGTCCTCATTTTGACTTTTTGAGTAGTCGGGCGTGACGGCGGACCGACTGCTCAAGTTGAGGGAATTGAATGGATACTTGGGAAAGTTGGAAGGGAGGGAAGTACCCTTGCTTCCACCCGACTCAAGGGGAATGAATTCAAGGCGGGGGGAATGGAGGCCGATTGTCCCTGACAATGAGTCCCTGTCGTAGTGATGATATTCATGAAGTCCAGAACTTTGACTTCCGGCCTCCCTCTGTGTTGACTCCTCGTCACTGTCTTCCGAGGAGGTCGTGTTGCTTAGCTCTGCAAATGGATGGAATAAGACACAAGCCATTATTATCTCACACTATTTGTTCATCTAACTATTCAATTTCATCCAATTTAAATGGTATGAGTGAAGGTAAGGTCGTATTGACATTAGCAGATGATACTAATACCGGGAGTTAAATTAATTTTCTTGACATTAGCCGATACCAATACCTCGAGTTAAATTTATCCATTTAATGAATTACCAGTACACATAATACATACTTTATGTTGCTATTTGAATTGGGATTCGCTGTTGAACTTATAAATTGGAAAGTGTGGTTCTTGCAAGTAATTATTAATGTGTAATGTCACCGGAGGTTGGGTAGCGAGGATAAATCAAAGCTTAGGGAAATGAGGAATACTAAAAGGAAAGTAAAATTCTCCCGCTGCGCTGTTTTCCTTTGTTGAAGGTAGAAACCCATTCACAAAGCAGAGTATCGTAAACAACCAACTCTGCGGTAATTAAATCTCTCCTGGCTCAATATTGAAAGAGCCCATGCTTTTCCCTTCCACTCCGATTATTACATGCAGAGAGGGAGTATTTGCCCACAAATATGTGTCCATGTACTTTACACAGAAGAGAAACGAAGCGGCTGAATTATCGAACACATTTTCCCAGAACATGGGATTTTGTTGCTTCCTTCCATTGCCTTTCGGTATTACATCACATTTCTGTGTGAGCAACACAAAATAAACCTTCTGCCTGCCTCTCCGAGCTAAATTCACCGACAACATTTTAGGGTGATTGTATTAAGCAGTTATGCTCAACTTAATTGAATTCGTCTCATTCAGCAATACAAAAATTGAAATACATTGCCAATCCCCACTCACTTAAGTCCAGGGATATTACTTTGTTTGTAATGGATGTAAACTCATTACACGCTCAATTTGACAATTCCTCCGCCAAGTCAAATGGGAATGGAAGGTGAAGCAACAGCTGAGCCAATTGTTCTTATCCGCTGACTCGTTCGTTGCCCTCCATTCGCATTCCCATTCCATAATAAAGGAGAAATGGTTCAAGGAAACGATTCTGGTTAAATTCACAATCGCTTTGGTTCCTGACGACGACTGGAGTCGTCCTCATGTCCTGTGCACAAAATCGTATTCCTTTCGACTCCATTCGGAAGATGAAGGAGTTTCCCAGCTTGTAAAAAAGTTCCCGACTTGCGACAAAAAGTAAGATGAAACTTCTTGCCGCAGTCACGAAGATATGATGAGTGGTTCGGAAGGGAAAGGCAAGGGGCATTACATAGGAAATTATTCATAAGAAAAAAGAAATGAGAAAATTTCACTCCGACGATACTGTCATCTTTTCTTTCGCTTCGTTTGGGATTCGGTGGGTGGGAGTCGTCCAAGCTAAAAATTGCTTCCTCCTAAATCCAGCCGCAGCCCGGCGACACAGGGAAATGTCAGTCCATATAAAATATTTGCAATGCATCTCCAGCTGATAATATCCCAGTCCAAGTCGACATAAAATATATTCCTCCACTCATTTCACTTTGGAGGGAAATGGAAAACAATGTGGAGGGGGATGGGGCTTTTGGCCTGCGTGAATTTGTTCCACGACTGTGAAACAAGATCTCATAATTCATGCAAAAGGGATTTTCTTCCAAATGCGAATAAATCTTGAGGATTTTGCACACGACGGAAAGGACTGTCTGTTTGTGGGTTTGAGTTTTACGATTACCACACATGCACATTTCGTGTCGTCCGGATGAATTTCCTTTCCTTTTCGGGGCCGACCCACCGTTCCGTCGTCCTCCCCTTCTTGACTGACCAAAATTTAATCCTCTCACATATACTGGTGGGAGTACAAGTACATTCACATGGTAGCAATAGCAATGCCTCTATTTTCCCTAACGTGTGTGATAGAACCTGTAATCGGTCTTTCCCCCTTCACTACACACAATTTTCTGGAGTAAAGTACTAAATCTGAGTTAGGGGGAACAAAATCTATGTACGGACTCCCTTACAGTGACAACTGAAAGCCTTCTTACATACATAAGGTGACTTCCCCTCTAAAAACTTTTCCATATGTTTTCAAGGAACATTTCTCTCAAGTCAGGAATCGAAAAATTATGCGCTTTCGTTTCATGGAAACTTTTTCCCTGTTTTCGAGTCAAATAAACATTCATTTTCCTCACCACACCTCTTACCGCCTGGCCTTGTGTAGGCCACCGACGCGTGGAATCCAAGTCTCATTTAATTCAATTAAGAATCTTTGCTAATTTCCTTACCCACGCAGCTGTAGCCGTCCAAAAGAAGGCGGTAGCCACTCCGACACTGACACTCGAATGTCCCATCATGCAGCTCCACACATAGTTGAAGACAAGGACTGTTAGCACCGCATTTTCCTGTTAAAAGAAGAAGTAAAAAACATACATTATTGCCTTTGTCATTGATAAATTTCATATTTATTTGAGGTCGGTCAATCCCCCCCCCCCCCCTCCTCAAAATGATTTAGTCGCGTCGAAACTTAAGGCGCATATCGTGTTATTTTCAGTTATCACAGCGGAGGGAGGATTTTTCTCTTCTTTTCTTCGTTTCTAAGTAATGAAGGAAATTAGTGTCAGGCCCGGCCCTGCCTCCGCCTTTCCGGATTGTTTTTGCCGTGTATCTTTTTTTTCTGACGGGAATCGTGATTCATCATTTAGGGTTTGAAGCAGAAGTGTACGCAGTACTACACAGGGATCCACATCCCTACCTCACTTTATTCTCATTCGAAAAGTAGCTGGAGTATAGTCGGGATCCCCTCCTTCACTTTGCACGGGGAAAGCTATGCTATAGTGGGGGTACAACCAGGCTTAGGCATAGGTATGGAGAGAAATGCCTAGGAAGAACGAACAAACTCAAATTGCGTATGAGATACAATTTAGAAATGACGAGAGATCCGTGGCTCGGGTTGGGGGGAAGGGGGAGAGGAAATAAATGGGCTTTTGCACATCATTTCTTATTATAACATGAAGGAAAGGCTGGAGAATCCCGTACGTACGTACGTACGGATGGATCTCCATTTGAAAGGAAGCTTCGGAGAAAGCTTTTCTTTCAAAAAAGATAAAGCATCCGAGCAATGTCAATGTGACTGGCTGTCTCCTGCCTTTCTTTTCTCCCGACAAGAGGAGAGAATGGAGTTTATTTCATTTCATCAGTTCTCACAAAGCGGGTGGAGTGGGTATAGTATATCACATTCATTTAAATATTATATTATGGAATAAAGTAATCTGAGGACTTCAGGTGTACAAAGGACATGAAAGACGGTCTAAACTCTCGCACAAATAAAATTTTATGTCTTGTTACTTGAAAGTAGTGTCTAACCTTACGCAAACTGTTCAAGTATTCATTGGACTCTTTGGATTATAACATTGGTTTACAGCAACAATGATCAAATAAGCTGCATAATTTGAAACTAGTATTCATTTGTATTTAAATAACTAGATGGACGCAAAACCTAATTTAAACGGTAATACTTAAATTAATGTAAAAGATTTTCAATGTACGGCGCTTCGTCAGCGAGATATGGGAGGAAAGAGATTATTCATTCATTTATGGAGTTTGGGCAGACGATGGGGTGGCAATCGTACGTTCAATGCCCAAATGATTAGGGCCTGGGGAAGGAAGCCTATTCACATGGGAGCCTTACTCATTCCATAGAGTCGATTTTCGTGTTCCAAACCCTGGAGGTAAGTTGGGTGGAGCCCTTTCCTCCCTCTTTCATGTTTACCGACTTTCCCTTTAAAAAATCCACCGCGGTGGATGATTCGAAGCCTTTCACCCAAATTGCAGGTTGCGCTCCTGACTAATTAACTCCAACTCCCTTCCCTCCACAAAGTTTCCAAACACTGGAAAGGAAAACTTTTCCCTCGGCCAGGTCTAATATGCAATGCAGTGCACCGAATGGAATGGAGCCCCGCTTGTATATTGGCATGAAATTGGCTTTAACATACATACATGTGCTTGGCATACAATCACTCCAGGTCATATCCCGAATTCCTTTTTAATAAAAAGCAAACTTCCCTTGCCACAAGTAGTGGAACTTTGGCTAGGGGGGCTGTGTTTTTTTTGCATGCATCGCATACTTTGACGGATGACGAGCGAAACTCCCATGCATGCACTGCACTGCACTCCACCTGCAATCCAATTCTTAAGATTGCAAACAGAAAAGGAAAAACCCATCCATTCCAAAAGGAATATTTTCCCCCTGAAGTGTGTCGAAGGCATTCGGGTGTGAATTATGAATGTCTCATGGCATCCACATAACATAAAGGGGAATGGGACCGTCGGGAGCCTGGGAGTGAATATATTGACCCAGGCTTCCCTCATGTAATGTAAGTAAAAACTCAACTTCCATTCTCCTTCAAATCAACTAAACTTGGAACACAAAGCCACTCCACTTTTCTTTTCCCCCCTGTGAGTATTCATTTTGAACTTCTCACGAGGGAATCCATTCGGGATACATACTTACCTCCTGGAAATCCGTAATTAAAAACCATGCCATGACACGCATGGATGGATGGATGTGGAAAGAAAGCTTTCAAATTTCCCGGACGGAGTTTAAGTCCACGCACGCGGCGGAAGGAGGAAGGGGGGAACACAAAGTCTTGGAAAAACACTTAAGTGCCGAAGGGATATAAAATCTGGAGGATCGGTTCCTAATCTAATGGGGAAATTTCCTAACTTGCTTTCATGACCGGTGCGGTGCGGTGGGTCGCGTGGCCTGGGTGTGGAAATATAAATACATGCAGGGAAAACCCTGTTAATCCTTTGAATCCAGGGTGAAGACTAAAGACGAAGACTTATCACGCCATTAACGGATCAATCAATAGTCACAACTATTCGGAAGCCCTATTCTTCATGTACGCACAGTAACTTTTTTAATTAAGTGCTACTCAAGACCACTTTCTTCAGGCAAAACTGATCGTTTTTCTTGGCGTGGCCCATGATTAAATTCCCAGGGGTTTAAATATACTTTATGACCTTGGCTTCCGTGGAATTTCCTCACACAAACATACAAAGGATTCCATTTTCCATTTGGTTTGAAGCTTTAGCTTAGCTTTAGCATTTTTACAGTTATTGCATTTTCCGAGCGGCGTCCGTCCATGCATGTCTGTGTCTCTGTAGTAGTAAAATATTTTCCTCATAAAAAACCCCAACTATTTACAAAACCGTCACGCAGGGGGTTTTGCGGGGGCTCAAAGACAGGGAACGCAAACGGAAGACGGCTTTATCTTCCCTTTTAGAATCAGGCCGCCGACACTCGAAGTCTCACTCCAAAAAATCAGCATGAGATGTGTGGTTGAATCAGGCAGCCGAGTCGGAGCCCCACACAAATGTTTACTTTTAAGATCCTCCACAGCACAGCAGCTATCCATTTCTTTCAGTTCCAGTGCATTTGGGCCCGGGGTATGTATTTTGGATGGATGGTAAGGAGGAACAGGGCCCAAGTCTTTATTTTGAAGCTGAGAAAGGGAAGGGAGTGCGGAGGAAATCGATGGGAATCGATAAAGAAATTCCCCCCTTCTTACACAGACATACTTTCCTTTACTTGTGTACCCGAGGGTGTACGTAATGTAAATATACCGTACGAAGGCGAATCCTTCGGCATGTCAGCTGTGTTAGACTGAGGGCCTGGCTGGCTCCCTTTGGCTTATCCCATCCCCCTCCATTCCCACATTTACCTAACACGCCTCCGTCCTTTCACCTGCTTTCCGAATAAACTTACTACTTTCACTTGTGGGGGAGATGGGGAGTTTACCCCGCTTCCTTCGATTCCGGGGCCCAAAGGAAAGGATCTTAATGTGAATTGTGAAGTTTCTCCTTAATATTTGGAGGCGAAAGTCCTTTCGTACAAAGAGGACGACGACTCGGGATTTGATAAGCTATTCAACGGAGGGGATTTTCTTGGCTTAGTTCAGTCCGAGAATGGCATTTATCCGGAACCTAAAGGTATACTTCGAAGGATAAAACCTTTTGGAGTCTTGGGGCAACAATCCCATCACACTTTCTCATGGAATCCCACTACAACCATCCTCTAGTGTTGGATTGAGGGGAGAAACGCCCATAAATCCAATTTAACCCAAAGGGTCAATATTATACATGAATTCTATTGGTGAGGAATAAACATTGGTTGACGGATTCCTTTCCTTGTGTATCCTCATGCGAATCATTGGATTTATAAAAAACGAGGATGAGAATATATTTGGCTTGGCTGTTAAAAAGTCAACCTTTCATTCCTCCCAACGCCCGTACGTACGCATTTATTGCTGTCATTGCTTTCGAGTTTGGTAATTCGAGGATCTGGGAAATGTGAAATGCACCTTGTTTGTACTTTAATACTCATTTGGCTTAACAGTTGAAGATAACTTCCTCTCCTACACCAAAATCACTAAAAACAAACATTTGGAGACGAGGTATACGTACGTGCGTACGTACGGCGTGTGACTTTCTTCTTCCCACATTCCTTCCAGTTCCTGAGAAGTCGGAACATCTGGTAGAGTGCCTGCCGCGTGGGCGTGGGAGTGCAATGGCAATGGGGGTTCTCCAACCAAAAGTAAATTAGTATTTTACGAGCTGCTGTTTAAGAATTAGTCATAGCACTCACTAGTCAAGTTTCCCATTCTCCTATCTTGTACTGGAGAAAAGGGGTTCCTTGCTCCTATGTTCATTAAAATATATACCCTGGCTTGGCCATACTTTTGCGTTCCGTTGGAATGGTGGTCGTGTCCTTATGGCTGGCTTCAACCCACGAGTCCGACTCTTGATTTCTTGACTCCCCCACTCCTCGCCTATATCCCCCCGCCGACCTCATCAGTATTCAGGTCGCATTTGTTTTTCAAGCGTATCTCTGCCATGCCGGTCGTGTGACTTTAAATTCCTACGTTTTACTTTACTTGGTTTTTTTTTTGTCAGATTGAAATAATGGGTTGAAGGGGATCGTGAGGCAAAGCTTTGCTATTTTTCTACTTTCTTTGCTTTTGTCTAGCTCGGATTTTTTGGATACAAGACAAAAGGTCGAAGTTCTTTCTTTTGGTATGTACATACAAAGGCGGAAGGAACACGTAGTTTGTCCTTAAGGCCAGACGACAATGCAATATGTACGGGGACCTAAGCAGCGGACCGTAAAATACCTTTGCCATTCTTCCCATGGAACTTGCAACTGAGAGTAATGTAACAAGTTTTTGACATTAAAATTGTGAGTCCGTGTGGGGATATAGTATTCCTTCAATCCAAAGTCCCTCGGCTTTAAGGAAAGAAAATTCCCTTCTGTTGGGATTTTGGTGAAAAGAGCACCAGTTCTACACTTTTAACCAAATTTACGACTGGTCACTTACGCCCTTTTCTTTGGAATGGAACTGAATGGAGGAGACGGGGCGGGGGCGGGTTGGCGGGAATTCCATCTCTTTGCATTCCGTGCGACTGCTACGACTACTACTGCTCTTTTTGGATGAACTATTATTCAGCGTAGCTTTGGGTCGGCTGGAGGCGCACTTTTATCGTAGGAGACGACAAAACCGAAGCAAATTGGTATGCGTAATGCATGAAATCAAATCAAATGATTGTAATACTTTCCTTGGCTGTGATTCGCCTTTCGTCAGCCAAAGTCGTCAGGGACACCACTTTAGTGTCGACGGGGAGGGCGGCGACGGCGAGTGGGTTCGATTTCCGTCTCCATTTCATGAAGGGAATTACAAAATTAAATTATGTATTCCCTCCTTGCGTCCCGTCCTCCGACCAGGAAGGACTGACTGGATTCCGTCGCTTACCACGAAGT
The DNA here is from genome assembly GCA_036851895.1 of Orthonychiurus folsomi. Taxonomy (NCBI): domain Eukaryota; kingdom Metazoa; phylum Arthropoda; class Collembola; order Poduromorpha; family Onychiuridae; genus Orthonychiurus; species Orthonychiurus folsomi. The sequence goes on along the minus strand of JAAXYW010000486.1, from coordinate 17,733 downwards.
TAGCCTTTTCTAGGATTGCAAAGTTGGATTATCATAATAGCTTGTGATTTATTCACGACTAACACCAACGCTAACATTTCAGTCCGACGTCGACTTGGGTACTGTGATTGATATGAACTCTTGTTCGATTCTAATCACTAATTTAAGTTCAATTCAACAAGTGCGGAGTTGGCAATTGAAATAAATTACATTGAGGAAATGGAATCCTCAGATCAATCGTAAAATGGATAAAAAATTCCAATTTTTTTTGTGTAATCCACCTTTTTGGACTTTACTAGGGCAGAATGTCTACATCTCCCGTTTGGAGTAAAGTCGAACATTAAATCTGAACATTCTGCATATATGCCGTTATACTTCACGAGATATGGGAAATCGATCCCTTCTGTCTTTTACGTAAAATATGTGTATATACACATTTTGAACAGAAAATTATATGACAGAAACGAAAGTAAAATTCTATTACCTAATAGTTCGTTCACGTTTGTTAGCTTGGCCTAGTCTGTGCTATGCATTACACGATAAAAAACATTGGAAAATATGTCTAGGAGTTCATTGTGTGAAGATAAGATATTCGATTGCAAAGCCATTATTTCCACTCCCGAACTTGTAAACTCCCCTCTGAACACCCCCTCAAGTTATTTCAAGATCAATTTAACTCCATTTTGAAGAGCATTTGGGGGAGTTGTCCTCCCCTTGGGGGTGGCAATTATTCGAAAAGAGAGTGTTACTATAGGCATACCTTTTTTGGAGTAAAACAAGAGATTGAATTTTAAAAAAAGATGAAATGATCTTCCTCCTCAACCGTATTAATAAAATTATATAAAGGCCTATGCTTGCTTAAGAGATTTATCCCAATCAGAAACTTGTCAGGGCACGTGATAATGAATTCTGCCTTGCTAATGGCGAAATTTTTCATTTTGGCAGTTAGAATTTTCTATTTAGTTGTTGTCTACAGTATGAAAAGTCCAACAATTAATTACTTGTACAATAGCGCCGTTATATATTTTGAAATATTAATATCTCATAGCTTCAGCAGATTTTAGTTTGGTTTTGGTAGTGCTGCTCGTTCTGTTAGTACAGCGGAATTAAATATTTTGTGAATTAATAGCTGCCCCCTGGAAGCCCTGCGCTGTGCTTTTTGTGTCACAAAGTTTATACTTGGAACTAGCTTGCGTGAGTGTGGATCGAATAAATCTAAAATTCTCATTTGCCAGGGAGTGACCAGGAGTTAAATTGCTTATTCAGAATAACGTCATTCGCTACTCTCTCTCCGTGCTTTCACTTTACTTTCCAGCTTATCGGCCAACTGTTAAACCTTTCGTGCAACATCGTACATATCGATTAATCAGGCAGAACTGGAACGGACCGTGTCGACCCAACACTTGTTTTAGATAAAGTGCATTAAATTCGAAACAACTTCCTTCTAGCATGTGGCACGAACTAAATGAATTGATTAACAACTAGGATGTACTGAATGCAGTTGTTCCTTTATATCTTAGAACAAGAGTGGATAGCGAACTATTGTGTTTGTTAAAAATTAAAATGAACAAAAGCATTTCAGACTCTGATTTGATTTGGTGCACAGTAAAAACAAGATTCTGTCGAGCTTATTAAACCTGTCAACAATATTTCTTTAGTTGAGTCAGATTAATTTTTGTTTACTGTCTTCAAAATATTAATTCGTCAAAATCTACAGATTAATTTATCAATTTCTGACAAAAAAGTCAAATAAACTTGGAATGTAGTTTTGAACAATGAAATGTATTTTACCGAATGCCCTCAACCTGTGAGTAACTTGGGATATACTTAGCTATATAAAAAAATAAGTCATGGGAATGGATGCAGTACGCGTACACAATGTTATCCGGATTTAGAATGAAGTCAAAGATCCTTTCAGTGTGTATTTACGATTTAGCCTTTAGCCAGGAAGAGTCCAATAAAATCTTGTCTATGTTGTCAACAGGAAGTATGACGCAGTTCAACCTATTTTTGCAACATACACATTACCCACGTGTGCAAAATGTCCTGCTAAGGACACTGGCCCTCATTACGGGATTTTACTTTACTGTATGGAGTGGCATATGGAAATTTGATTTAAAAACTTGAAATCAATTACCTTTGCATACCTCTACACAGAAAACGGATTACCACATGTCTGATATAATAAATGGCGATCTTTCAGGAACTCCAATATTTTATGCGGCATTAGACTTGAATTTTTACCAGATTATATTAGGCTTGGAATTATTTTGCAACAGAAATGTGACCCTAAGGCATCTAGGCCTTTGAAGTAATTCTAAGCTTGGGCCTAGTTAATTGAACAAATCATTACCTTGAAATGCTGCTTCAAATGCTGAGCCGTCAACAAGAATATTTGCTGTTGCTCCCAGATCCCTCGATTTAAAAAATGACAAAACAGCCAATAAGCTAAGAATCCAAAACCCGTTCTTTTGTCTTTCTCTCATTTTGAATCCCCACTTCGTGAACACTTTCATTAATTTTCTTTAAACTTCACTTTCCATTTCAACCTCTTCAGATTCAGATACAAGTTCCACCGCAGCCGTATTTTCGTCCGGATGTCAATGAACTTAATTTCAATTTATTTCCTCTCAAATCCAATAAATCATGCTCAGCATGCCTGCACTTACGTTAGCACTAAATTTCAAAAACAAATGTTTTTCTAGTTAAATCCGTTGCCATTTTGGAAGTCAAAGCTTGGCTCTGGAATCCACTGCTGACTAATATGTGTTTTGAGGTATTTAACCGATTTTGGTAGATGGAAATCCACATTCCGCTCAAAACTTGACTGAACAAGACTCTGGGTACGATTGAAATACCCCCCTCATTTTCTTCCCGAATCCGACACGGGCACACCAGAGCAAGAGAAAGTTTTTGGGGGAAAGGATCTGAGCATGGCAATGGGTGGGAAGGATCGATCGATGGAATGTAGTCAGTCCATATCAACATCTCTTCTCTCCAAAACCCAACTTACCCTTTATCCGTGGTGATGGTTGAGGATAATATGGGTTGATGATTTCCTTTAATAGAATTATTATTCCTTAATTACAGGGAGAGGGAAAGGTTAGAGACAAATGATGGAATTTGTGGTGGTGCTTCAATGAAAGGATAACTCACGGCTTCCCACGCCCTTCGTATTTACAATGCATGGAATTAGATGGGGGTTGACTACAGAAAGTGTCAAGTGGTTTTATATAAATTCCTTTCCACTACTACGTTGTTACCAGGTAATGTGCCATTTTGTAAAGGAATTAATCCTTTGTTAATTCCGTGGCTTGTTCTAATTAAAGTAAGCTACTGAGATGTAATGATGTGCCAGTCAAATTTAAGAGAAAATAAACTTAACTCAACCAAAGATTATGTTTAGTTCTTCAGTTCTATTTATTTACTCCATTTTAACTGGTATTTAATACATTCTAATTCTGATCTACTTTAACCTGGAGTACAGAATACTAATTCTTACCTACTTTGCTTGACATGTTATAGCACCCTAAAACTCGTACCCAAAGTTAGTTTCAACTTAAGTACTTCAAATCTCACCACGTGTGTGGCACGGAAAGAAATTGCTAAAAATGGGAAGAATGGAATATGTAAGCTACTGCGATGTAATGATGTGCCAGTCAAATTTAAGAGAAAATAAACTTAACTCAACCAAAGATTATGTTTAGTTCTTCAGTTCTATTTATTTACTCCATTTTAACTTGTATTTAATACATTATAATTCTGATCTACTTTAACCTGGAGTACAGAATACTAATTCTTACCTACTTTGCTTGACATGTTATAGCACCCTAAAACTCGTACCCAAAGTTAGTTCAAAACTTAAGTACTTCAAATCTCACCACGTGTGTGGCACGGAAAGAAATTGCTAAAAATGGGAAGAATGGAATACAACTTTCCAGCGCAATGAAATACTACGTAACGTACATTGTTTGCAAGTAAATTATTAAAATATCATAAAATGAGAATTGTATAAATTAAGGAATTGCATAAAAAGTCCCGATTTGCAAAATCACAGCACGCACTCAGACTTTCAACAAACATTCAACTGGACAGATTTAAGTGAGGTTAAGGTCACAGTGCATTTTCTCATGGCATCAAGTGCATGCTGTTTTTTTAAAAATGTAATTACAACCCGATCACAATTTTGACGATGAGATATATGGCCACGGCCGCACAACCAACGAGATACAATGTCAACATCGCCGTCCGGAATCCCGTGCCCTAATATTGCAATAGACAACAAAGTTAACTTGAAAATCACACCGGTTGATATAATAAATGATAAAATTTAAATACGATGCAACTTACAGGTGCTTCGTCGGATTTTCCACTTGGTTTCATAGGACCAGGACGGGCAGCCCGCATTTTAACTTGAATGTCCATTTGCTTATCAGCCCAAATTGTGTGTATCTATGAATGATTGCAATTTAAATATTTCACAAGGGTTTCAAATGAATCTGAATTCAAAATAAGGAGTAATACTCACAGACATGATGACATGCATAACAACATGAAAGACTACGAATCCAGTTACAACCCAAAGATAACTTCCTTCTTCTTTGAGCCCAGATTTACTCAATTCCTTGGCCAAGAAAATGCAGGCAACTGGAATTGTGGGTTGAATTATGTTATTCTGACCTAATTCCTTCTAAACAATAAATAAAATTAGTTTAACTTACTCCCAACAATATGGGCGGAATTTCCGATTGTCCAGTGAATCCAGTTAAAAATAGGTCTCCTGGCCGTACCGGGATGTGGACGAAAAAATGCAATGAGAACTTGAACCACGGCTAAGCCAAGGAGTACAAAGCCAAGAATTGGATGATAATATCCGGCGCCATCCAGACCTTTAGAGTAACCTTCGCTTTCGATGAATATCAAGATGATACCACAAACAGTTAAAAAGGCAGCAGAAAACATGCAAGTAATGTGTAGCTGAAAAACCAAGAATGATAACAATGAAAATAATGGAAATTCCTGTTCCTGCTATAAAATAATAACGTTGAAAGCGAATTTCAACGCCCACTCACCAAAAACCAAAATGCTTTGTTGAGAGGATTAAAATCAGTGTGCGTTTGCTTGTAGTATCTTGCAGTAAACATTCCAGTGGATGCGCACAACAGCCAAGCTATAATCATTATTCCGGCATGGAGTTGAATCAAAATATTTGATTTCCCGCCCACTATTCCAATATAACTCAAAGGATGGGCAGAAGCAGAAACAATCTTGTCCCCATCATCATGCTTTGCCAAGAATAAATCTGTGGGTAACAATTGAACAAAATGAAATGAGTTTGGATTTATATTTTTCTGTTTCATTTACTGTTGTCAATTAATTTTCTTACTGGAACCAGTTTTCCCTCTTGCCAGCATAAAATAGTAGTCGTCCTTCTCAAGATCAAACACTTTATTATTAAGCTCAGAAATATTGAGATTTGAAGTTCTTGTAAATTCGCAAAATATTACACCATCCAAGTAACGGCCCTTCAACCCTTCAACTGGTCCTTCGAATCCCGCCGAGTTGTTCTAAAATTGAAATACAAATTAGTTGATTCATGTTGGCTACATCAATTTAAGAGCAAACTTACACTCATGACTTTGTTATCTTTCTGGTTAGTGTTATAGTAGGCGTAGGTGTCTGACCTCGCCTCTGCTCAAAACGCACGCGCTAACAGAATCATCCCCCTGGAAGAACAAAAATCATCACATGTTTAGATCATAGTATATCAGAGTCTAATAGTTTCTTAGTTATAGTACTTTACAGTAAGTTACAGAAATCGTAACACCAACACGTCAAAGCAATAAAATGTTACAGTCACTGTACACTGCATCCCAACGCAACACAACCCAGAGCGCAATATTGAAACATCACTGGTACAATTACACGGGTTAACGAACATATCTTTATTGGATAAACAGATAATAATACATGTAAGAGTACATAACAGAACCGTAACATTTAGACTGGAATTACATTTAATTTTGAATTGAAAACAACTGATGAGCACAACTTTGCTGACCATAAATATGTCGTGTGAAATGCCAACCGAAACGTGGCCTGTCGATCCATCTCCCGGGAGTGTCCCTGTTACTTGGAAAACTCGGTTTGCATCGAAAGCAACAAACATTTCGCAGTTTTGAGTTTCTATGCATCCCATAGGATGTCCAAGGCACCCCTTGTTTTCGGAACAACCACTGTAAAATCTGTTTTTAAGTTCCTCAATTTCATCGATGGGAGTTTGTGTTGCTTGATCCGCGGGCTGAGGAGATTAACAAGTTATGTGAACAAATTTGTGTATTGCATCGGAAATGTTTAAATTCCAAATAAATTACTTCGAATGTTGTGTAATTGTTTAGATTAATTGGATAAGGTGAAATTCCATGAAGAATATCGTGCTGAGAAAGTCCAGCTTTATAACAAAAACAAACAAAGGGATTTAATTAACCCGGTGAATATTTCGTTACGCTATTAATGTCGACTCACCGGCAGTCCAACTGCTCCCTTTTGCCAAAAGTAAGTGGTAGTTGTCTTCCACCAAATTGAAATCTGTTTTTAATTCTACAGGTGATTGAAGAATGGGGGTTCGTTTAAATTCGCAGAGAAGCGTGCCATCAATGTAGCTGCCATTTTTGATTTCCTCCAAACCGTTTTCATTGTCCTGATTAACAAGTGTGGGAATATTAGGCGGCTTTCAATGTATCTTATGAAACTTCAAATTTGTGAAATTTACGTTCATATTTGAATTGTATTGAGCATTTGGAATATTGTAGTAGGATTTGGTCAAAGGAGTTCCATCCTGCACTGTGCATCCAATTACGCTATCTTGCCCCTTTTCAAAAAAACGAATTTTATAAATCGCTTGTTTGCGTTAGCCCAAGTAATTATCAAGTGCAACTACTAAAAAATATGCTTACCATTCTTGGGTCAAATGATAATCCGACGGCAATATAACCAGCGGGATCTAATGATGTCCCCATTAGTTGGAAATTAAAGTCTTTGTCAAATGAAGTAAATATTTGACAACTCTGGGAAGAGATACATCGAAAGGGAAGTCCAAAACATCCCTTTGTTTCTCCACATCCATTGTAAACTTCGGTAGCTAATTGTTTTACGCCCTGTTTATAAATTAAATTTAAATTATTGTTGCCATTCTTTCACTGTGTTGCATATAATAAAATAACCAAACCTCGTCAACAACTCTCGTGTCTGACAGTTTGACTTTATCCGTAGAAATAATATATTGGCTTGCCAGATCCAGGTTTTCTGCAAATCAAAAATAAGCACTCGATTTATTACACGTTTTCGTTTTGGGTAAATGCATTTTGGAAATTATAGTTTTGTGTCAAACCTGTTCCATCTTGATGACCAGCTCCTTGAGTCAGTGCTATATGGTAGAAGTCACTTGCAAGATTAAAATTCACCCCATTTGTAGTCAACAAAGGAGTTCGGCTAAACTCGCAAAATATCCTTCCATCAATTTCCCTAGTTTTGTGAGGATATCCTGCGTCTAATCCATCAGTTGGGCTCTGATTGTTTTTAAGAATCAATTCAATGCTGGATAAAACCCGAAGTCTAGCTATTCCTGCCGTCTTACCTCATTCAGTCCACCAATGCCATCCGCCGCCGAGAAATACGAGAAAATCTGAACTTCATTTCCGTTCTTATAACAAGCGATGACACTGTCTGAACCCTAATATTTTTCATTGTGGGTTGAGAATGCTTGGTTTATAACGCGGACTGCATTTCAGTTAACGTTGAATTCATTTTCTGATACGAAAAATATCACTGCGCAATGCGTACTACGAGAAGAACGTGCAAATATTACAGACGTACAGCGCAAAGTCTGATTTCATATTTCGCACTTCGCATTTTTGACAACTTGAAAAGTGTGTTGTATAATTGAGCTCCTTTTAGTTTCTAATTGCTTACCATTATCTTGTCAAAAGAGAGGCCGACTGCAGCGTAGCCGCGATTAGAATCGAATCCGGGAACTTTTCCAGAAACTTGAAATGTATGACGGGTCCCGTCCTTGCTAAACGTAGTGAATAACTCACAATCTCTGTTCTCGATGCTAAAAATAAAGCAAAATTACCTGATTAGAGCTAATTAGCATTACATTATAAACAGTTCAAATGTGTTGCAATGCAATGTGCGAATCTTACCAGCCAGTCGTTAGTCCGAAGCACCCTTTGGTTTTCCCACAACCTTCGTAGTATGAGCCTAGCAATTCTTGCGCTTCTTTTGATAACTCCTGCAAAACGATAAATCTTCATAATTACACTAAAATTCAAAAGTAAATTAACAGGTTAATTCTAAGAAACCTTTTTCTCAATTTTTGGAGCTTGAGTTGTGACTTCCTTGTAGTTTGAATTCTTAGTTACTTTGACCGGAGTTGACCGCACTTGGACCCAGTAAGTGGAGTAGTCTTTGACAAAAGTAACTCTATATACACAGTTAAGCACATTTTAAATACATTTTTAAATGGTAGGATTGTTAAGAAATCTAATATTCTTACAAAATGACATAATCTCCTTCATCATTAGGAGCAATCCAATCAAACACCATAGTTTTCTTGCCACTGGGATCTGAATGGGTCAAAGCACCTTCTGTGTTGTTCCCACATTTAACGTGCTTGACATTTTCTGCGTCTGCTCCAACGGGTTTTTGTATTTTCCCAGCAGGAGCACCAAGGGCGTCGCTTTTTAATTTCCCTGCATCCAATTTTTGTGCCAGTGCGAGGAAACCCTTGAATTCGGTTGCATCATTTGCCGAACTCAAAGTTACACGAACTTTTTCACCACCTTTAACCCCGACTTGATTCAAATTGACAAAGTACGGAGACTCTGTATTTTGTGGTGTGCCTCCGTGGCCCGGGGCCATTGTTCCACACGCTCTGTCATCTGGAGCACCACCGGAATACCCTTGAGATTCACGAATACTAACAAGAAGAACAAATGTCAGGAGTTGGGCCAATCTTGTCATTTTAGACCTGTAAAAGAACAAAACAAATTAATATAATAGTAAATGTCAGGAGTTGGGCCAATCTTGTCATTTTAGACCTGTAAAAGAACAAAACAAATTAATATATATGTAATAGCATTCAGACGCAGTTTCTAATAAAATTATGATTTGAGGTTAAGAAATATAACGCAGGAGTAACAAAAAACAAAGGGGTCTTGTGCGGGAACGTTTCACAACAGTGCAGTATTATGAGGGACAGGCTGCACTATAATGAATTGTCAAACCTAGCATCTGAGTTTTGTTATTCTGATCGATAGGAGAGCAAATTTAACTTTCTTGCACAATACCAACCTAAAATAGCTAGTAAAGTATAACCATACAAGGGGACAAAATGTGGATATTTGAAATTGTCAAATTAATCGTTCCTAACGCAGAGACGCCTTTGGGTCGTTCACCTCTCATCTGATACTTCATTTCGATCAAGACACGCCTCCACCACACGCCATGCAATGGAGTAAAGAAAATTCGGTTTTCTGGTTTCCGTGCCTAAGAAATCTACATGCAGCTCAATTCCTGCGTAACTCATGCAATAAATAGTCACTCGAAACCAGGCATACTAATACTCCATTTGATTGAATGGCCGCCTAGTAATTTTGTTATTTCCCGACAGAGTAGACTGTAGTTTTTCAGCTGACAGGAATTGGAATGACAGGTGAATAGTGTATACACAACCGAATGTGTTCCTTTTGTGATACATGTGGGCAAATAGTAGTGTCAAATATTCTGAATATGCTGACAGCTTCTTGATGTATTAAAATTGTGAAAATATAAAGCTTTGAGATATACAGTTCGGATCGGGGAGGAATATACGTCATCGATTGGTATTAGTCGCATCAAGATTTCTTTTCAATTCTTCTAATAAAAAAAAATCGGAATCTACTTAAAATATTAACTATTTTTTTGAAAATACAAATTTACGTAGGTGCGAATCCCACTTTTACATTCTAATCTTAATTACAGGCTGAATTCTGAATTATACCTACTTTTTACAACCTTCCTCATTTACGCTGTCAAATTCTAACCACCCATTATAAACGTATAAATTGTTTTTAAATCCTTTGTAGGATAACTGGGAATCTCCCAGTTGTTTTCCAATAAGTACTCCAGTAGTGCTAATCTGCACATCCAAATTCCTAAACACATGCATGGGTCAACATGCATATTATGATAATTCCATTTAAATCTATGTAATCCGACAAGTTCACATGAAGAGCATGTGAACTTGTTATGCTCAGAGATGCACTTAAGTATTGAAGCGTGGCGTGGATGCTTGCCTGACTTCGCATCAAATCTAATCAAGTGTTTCGTAAATAATAATGAAATCACTTATCCCATTGCTACAACCATAGCAAGCGGCTACTACATAGAACTTTAATTTGCGACAACGCCGCATTTTGGCTGACCAAAAGAGCTGGTTGTGTTTGTCCCTGTCAATGGCGGAACATTGGGAAAGACTGAGAGGAACATTTTCTATTTGACCAATATTATGCAACCTTGGCCAATGCAGGTGTCACTTGCTTGGAAATTCTAAGCAGCAATTGGTTAAACGATTTGTGTCTTCTACTCCACTACACACACTCCTTCCAATTTAATTTGTAATGCAAACTACTATTGCAGAGACATGACCAGTGACAGGTTCAATTTTACTAAATTATGTGTTATGAAAAGGCCGCCTTTAATCCAATCCACGCAGTTATTTTATTGGGAATCAATCAAGTCAACTCTTTTACGTGGTGTGTGTGGTATTGGTAATACTACAACCGAAGCTGCAAATTTCTGCGAAACCGTTTACGGGCTTACGTGGCAAACGTTTCCGCTCATATCGCAAATAAGAATTCCACGAAATCACTGCATTGTGTTCAGCTCGCAATCTTCTTCTTTGCAGTGTAAAAATAATGTCAATGTAAATGAACTTCTATGAAACTGGGTGCAATTTTCGGATCAATCAAATTATTGTAAATGAAAACAGTAAATATATCGATCCTCAATTTGAAGTTATAAAACAACTTACAAAAGCTTTAAAAAAGAAATTGAACAAACTGCATTGAGCTTGAACAGTATTGCCTACATCATACAGTCTAACCCATACTTTTTACATTAACATAGAATTCGGATACGGCTCGTAAAATTAACATGGTTGATTTTAATAGTTTAATTGTTCTTGCGGTAGAAATTTGGCATGTGATTCTACTCTGGCCACAAAACAACTGTACTACCATATTGGTATATTTACTGTCTTTTAAGAAAATTTAATAGTCGTCTCATATATTCAAACAATTTAAGCATGCAGACTTTCCCTAGCATAATGGATCTGTGATTAAAGTACAAGATCTGAGATCATTTGAAAATTTGGTATGGGATGCACAAACTTCAAATCAAAGCGTCGGCTCATGCTGCAATCTTTTCAAAATCAAAATGCGATACGCATAAACTCTGATGTCAGCATTAAATTAGAGGGCAAATTTCACCAGTTCCAAGTTGATATTGACACAGGCCCTAGCGACACAACTACTACGTCACGGCCAATGCCATTCCAGATAGTGCTATCCAATTCAATTCCTATTATAATAATAACGCACATCTATTTATGTAGACAATATTATGGAACTCCCAGTGTTGAGTTGTATATTTTGCATAAAAGCAGCCTTAACCTACATGGCCACAAAATGTCTTTATGTTTACTTTATTTCCTTGAGGATTTTCCTTTTAACAAATGTCCAATTTATTGGATATCACTCTATCATCATCATCATCCCAAGAACTGTCACATTTTATAATTTAATGAGGCCTTATTACTGTCGCCCCCGTCATGAATGACGGATAGCACCAAACTCCAAACCAACGCAACGCATTTAACATTTTCTTGAAAAATCCAGCAAGGTTAATCCGACTTTTAAGGAAAACATTTGCATTTAAATGCCTGCTTTCTACGTATTAGCAAATCCAGTCAGTCATCCACCCACCCACACCCCCTGCAATTCTAATCCATCCAACAATGGACTGAAATGGAAAACCCCAACTAGTGCATTCCACGCATGAGTTCCTACGCTGTGCTGTGACTTGCAACTTAATGCTGATTTTAAGTTTGGACGACGGACTGGCTACCTTAATCAAAATGCCTTGGGCTAAATCTTTCTAGGAATGAGTATCAAGGACAACACGTCCACACATTCCAGCCCTGTCCTGTACAAGACATGCCAATTAGTGATTCCGCATCTCCCAGTCATCCCACAAAAATCATTTACAGCGAAAGATACCATGCGTCATTACCAGTCCCTATACTGTCTCGTCATAATGTGTTATTATGTAGTTAGTTACACAAGGAAACTTGTTTACCAAAAAATATATTCAAGGAATATCCGGATTTATCCGCTCTGTAATTGGCGACATGTTTGCTATTTCGAACTTCAAAACTATGAACTGTGAACACACAATCTATGAATTTTAATAGACAGACAATAAAACAAGACTTAAACAATCTTACTTTGCTGCTTAATGAATTCGTCAAATTTGGGACTCGGATGCAGCCTTAATGGTTGAACAAATAACACTTAACACAGTTACGACTGTGACTAATAGTACAAATGTTCATCCGACTGCAACTAGAATCGGAATGTGACTACTAGAATTGTAGCATCACCATCGAGCAGTTTACACCACGCAGAAACGCAAACATGTGTTAAGCACGTTCAGACTGATAGTAAATCAGACGATAATAAATAAAATTGATTACCAAAGCTCAAGTGCGTTAGCTCATTCCGTGTAATACGCAATGTCCGAATTCCTGATTAACTCATTAAGTCCTAATTTAAGTCTGAAGGAGGGGCACTTTTTGTAATGCCCATCAAGTGAGAAAATTGATCAAACTCGGATTATATCAGAATGAAGAATCGAGTGGAATTTCACACAACACTTCATAACCTAAAGAAACCGATAGGCCAAACTCAGCCGGTACATTATGATGACCTCACTAACACATAATACTTTGTGCCATGATTTCATTTTATTAATTGAAGCGCGGCGCTGCACAACTATTATAGAAAAATTTACCAACTGCACGTACGCATAAAAGGTTAGGATGCAATGCAGCAGTTTGTCATCGGTTGTGAGCCAAAATTTAGTGAGCTAAAATTAGTTCATGAATTTTATCAGTATTATGAGGAATATTTTTAAATCAGATTTCCGACTTTGCAAGCAGAAAATGACGGAATAATTTATTTTCTGGTGAAGAGTGAACGGGAAATTTGTATGTTAACAAACGCAACATGTAAAACACCGTTAAATCATATCTAATTTTGTACAGTCGCAACTCATTAAGCTCGAAGCAATACACATCGACACTCACAACCGGAACCGGATGAGCGGTTCGAATACAAAGCCACATTTGACACATAATTCTTATTTTCTGGGTTTAGGAATTTGCGATACGGCTCACCTTCGGCAACGAGTGAATGCGTAGCAATTAAACGTGCGAATTTTTATAGACCAGCCCTGGCAAATTTGGCGTGGATTGTAGGTTATATTGACTGAGAACTCTCAGGAAACGTAAAAATGTGGATTGAGTTGATGTACAAATCCTCCACCACCACTTGAACTTACAAGTATGCAGTTTAGTTATTTATTTAATTCTGAGCCAAATATAAACTCTGTGATAACTACGTGTTGCAGGGCAGTGGTGCGTGCAATTTTTGTGGTCCTCCAAATTGGTGATTACCACATTTTATATTTGAAACGTGTCTGGCTGAAGAGCCTAGTGTATTTCATTTACATTCTACCAACGAGAATTATGTTCCAATCGATTCCATGTCCTGCTATGCCAATCTCAGGAGTCAATTCAGACTCGGATTCTTATTCATTCAGGTCAAACCCCCCTTCCGTGTTAATGTCCGCCCGGTACGTCAAAACTGTCACGCTTGCATACTTTGACTGTGTTTAAATATTTGTTGTGGCGATTGCTTCACATTTAAATTGAGCTGTGAAATTGACTCATTGATTGGAATCCCCAAGCTATAAATAAGGAACCGTATTCGTATTATGGAAATTTGCCTTCCTTGTTGGCTTGAAGTAATGTACAAACATGAATTTCTAATCCCTATCGGTGGGGTCGGATTTTGTAAAAATGTAAAAGAGAATGGGGGAAGAGCATTTACCTTTTGAAGCGGTTCAAACCCAACGGTGAAATAATTTCAATTCACAATTCACCACGGCTTAAAGTCCGTGAGCTCAAAAACACCAAATTCACTTTTCAATTCCACTAATCTACCTTCGCGGTTGGAATTTGCTACAACGTGAGCAATGGAAATAGCAGGTACGATCATGTGACAGAATCAACAATTCCTGTAACCCAATCCCCACTACACTGCAAACTGCAATAATAATGTTCCGCACTCGCACTTTCAGTGCGTTTGTACTGTGGTATTTGTGACCGAAGGTCAAACTTTTAACTTTTGGGGACGCGACGGTGGCAGGTAGTTGAGGGGAACACGAATAACCACTTGCACTTTTCTTTGTGTATTTTAGTAGAATTAGTAAAATCTCCACCACACAAATTCTACCAAATGCACGGAATATTCAATGCTATAAATTCTATTAAAATTACAAATTAAATTTTAAGAAACAGTGGTGATGAATATTTTGAGTGTGGTTTTTCCGTATATAGTCCATCCGTCCAACTTGGTCAAAGGTTTGTACTCTACTACGGTATTAGTTGCTTGGAATGGGTTTTGCAATGCACGGAGGACGGCTGCAGGCACCGTCACCATCCATCCATACCGCCTCGTACAGTAAAGAAATAGGCCGTGAGTACATTACATTCTTCCATATGAAGAATGAATGAATCCATGTCCCCAATGCAGTCTGAGTACCATTTTCCTTTCTGAGGGATACAAAAAAATGGATGAATTAAACATTTCCACAGCCCTGTCTCAACATGAGGGCTGGCCACAACAGTAGCAGCAGCGGTTGGATTGCTACTGGTTCAGCATTTAATGCATTTTGTATGCCGGCTATGTAATTGCCGTGCTTTCATTTACGTAACGATAACTGCAAAAATTAAAGGACTCCAATAATTTAAATCCAGTTTTGTTGCTCTCACCGATTTGGGAAAACAGATTTAAAAACTAAAGTACACGGTAAAACAACCAAACAAGGCATTACAATCTATTAACTGAGCTTATTATGTGCACACTAATTTTTTAAAAAAGCCGGTTTCTAATTTTAATAAACATTTTTGTTGAAATAGTTTGCAAGGTCTCAACTTTAATGCTGTTCCTGTTTGCAAGCAAATATAAAATACATTCAAATGTGGAAAGCTAAAATAATACAATTTTTTTCCTAAATCCTCGAGCTTTTCCGAGTTTTGCTGTTTGTTTAATTAATTCTCCTGCTACACGGGCACAGAGTTTTACATTCATTGGAATTAATTTACTCCAAGGAGACAATTATACTAAAACTCCCTTTTCCCTTATGCTGTGACTTGAATTTTGTGTCCCCCCACGCGTGGTCGCAGTTGAGCATTATATGCTTTGGAACACACGAATCCTTAGCACCATTACCTATGCAGAAACACTGTTCATAAAAATCCATAAGTAAATTCATCGAGCACTTGCACTTATTCGAAGGACTCGCCTCCCGTGTTATTTGCACGAAGGAAACATCATTGTTTGCCTGTAAAGAGGCATTTGAAGGTCCTTACTTTGTTGGTGCTAATATCATTATTTCTTCTCAGAAACGAAAGGGCAGTTTTCGATGCTCACTTCAAAGGAAGGAGCGTCTTTTTTAGTTTCATTGTGTTTCACGCGTCTAGTCTATTCGCCCTATCTTTATCCAACAGTTTGGCAAAGAGAAATCCAATCATTCGCCACTGCTTTTAACCTAAATTCGTAGTTTCTTTATTTTGCTATACCTGGAATAATTTTCCAAAGATCCATAAGTCGGTGTCCACGTCATACACACATCCGGCTTCCTGTTTTGCTAGTGACTAGATGAATCACCCATTAAGTATAGGCTACAAATATGTCGCCAATTTTTAGATTGTAGTCTGCACACATTTGCTACAGACTTATTAAGCACAGCGACGATTTGTTTGTTGAGTTTGTGTCACGAAGTGCGAAATCTTTCGCTCTGAGATAATTATACAGCATTTTTGAATGGATTGCTTTTATGAGATTTGTCATTTTTATCAACCGTTGCAGCCAATATTCTAACACATCAGAGGAGTAATTCTTCGCAACAGAAAGTTTCTTTCACGAGTGCTCTTGCCCGAAGGACTCTAACAGTCAATCCGCTAAAAGTATTTCCAAAATGTTCTATATTCAAGCCAACCAGGTGACAAAGTCCAAACATTCACGTCAAATTCCTTTGTGTTTTCTGCAGGTGCCATTTAATTTGCGCGTTTACGTCAATGCTGAGCAAATTGAAAAGCAGTAGCACTTATGGCAAATTTTTTTAATGCCTACTTGTGTGGAACATCTAGTGCAAACTTAAATTCCACTTTGAATAAATTATAGAAAAGAAGTGGAGGGAATTGTGAACTTGCTCATGCTACTGTGAATCTACTAGCACAACCTCCAAAACTTCTACTGCAAACCACGGGAAACGAAAATGGATTTGGTAATAGTCGAATCTATCGATGCCAAAAAGATTCCGAATTATAAAACAATTCGGATTTTTTATTGAAGGCTTGAATGGTTTGAACGGATGCCATTGGATGAACAAAAATTATTTATTCCAATTATTCGGATTTTTTTAAAATGAATTGAAATTGCAACACTTTTTAATAGTTCTGCATTCCGCAAGGGTTTCAGCCCCATAAATTTATTTAATCCAAGTAATTTAAACATTCAGAGTATTGTCATCGTGTTATTAACTATAAATTCAATCAGCTAAACGTACAGACTAAACCGGCAACATCTTATTGTCAACCAATTATTTATTTTGATTGGGTTGTTGCGCACTGTCCAAACCGCCTCCACTTCCACCATGGACAATCTCGAATTCATTGTCAAGTCGCTCTTCTTTGATTTTCATTCCCAGTGGAAGAGATGACGAGGATGGCAATGCCCTCGCTGACGTTAGAAATTGGAATGCATTCGCTGGATTGTTTTCCTCTCGCGTAGATTCACCGGATTGAAATTTTACTTTTTTGAATGAAGCTTCCCCATTTTCGTACTTATCCTGCCAATCCAAGATCGAAGACAGGAGTCGAATGTATCGAATTGTGAGACGAAGGATTTCATTTTTGGAAAGTTTCCGATCCGGTGGATAAGTGGGGACTAGTCGTCTCAATTCGGAGAAAGCTCCACTCACATTTTGCTGTCTCCATCGTTCACGGCTATTTGTAAACATTTTCCTTGGGGCTCGGACATGATTTGTACCGGAACTGCTTCCACCGGAATTGGTTGACGTTGAAAAGGAGGATGTCATTGCTGGTGGATTTGTACGTAGCCATGGTGTGGACATATGCTGAAATGCCAATCCAGAAGACAAAGTTCGTCCTCTTCCACCATCAGTTGAAGTCTACCAAATGAAATCCACATTACAAGAGCAAATTTAAATGTTAATTATAAATTTTGTAATAATTACCGGTGATTTTTCTCCACTGCTTGTACTCCAAATGCTCAAACTTCCATTCCCCATCATCTCGCTGTTTGCAACTGTTCTCTTCATTTCCACAGATTTCCGATTTTCTTG